>JAODAL010023004.1:0-63571 GCA_025379985.1 Phyllomedusa bahiana
AAAAAAAGGCAAAAAAATTTACTGTACATTGCTGCACAAAAACGCGTCAAAAACGCACCGTGTGAACGCCCCCTGACGTCAGGGGGAGCGAGACTGATGACTCCTCTCCACCCCTCTACAATGAAATCTGAAGGGACCGTCTCTATGGACGAGCGCGCCATTACCCCGTTTGCATATTTCGCATACATGACGCCGTTCCACTCTCCTTCCACGGAATAGAAAGACTTCTTGTCGTTGGGAGACTGGGGAGAAGAGACAGACAGGTTACACAGAGGTGCAGGACGCGCCCCACCAGGAACTGGAACAATGGGCAACACCTGGACAAGCGTGAACACAAGAGGAACAAGTGCCACAAACGAATGATGAAATGTACAAAATCCAACACAAAAAAGCTTAAAAACATTTACAAATTGCAGAAAGGTAAAGTAACAAACAGTCATAGATGCCCCGATTAATGCCTGTATGAGCAAAGCTCCAACACCCAGGACACAATGCACGGGGGGCACAAGAGTGGTGCAAACAACAGCTCCGATAATTATCCCCCCCGACCAAAATATGTCAAATATGGATGCTTTTAAATCCCACAGAAGGGGGGAGCTATAACGGGAAATTCGGAGGAAACTCCCTGCGGATATTGTCCTTGCTGGGATTTGAAAACAGGAACCCTGTGCTGCAAGACAACAGTGCAAACCCCAGAGCCACTGTGCTGCCCGTACTAACCGCTGAGTTACTGGGCTGCGCTGTGCAAACCCCCAAGCCACTGTGTCAATCACTGCATCACTAACCGCTGAGCTCCCGGGCTGCGCTGGGCTAACCACTGAGCATTAGTATGGATAGGACCCCTCTCTGTGCAGTGGTCGACGGCTGTGGGTGCTCTATTACACTTGCAGGCTGTGTGAATATTCCCCTACGGTCCTGCCGCATTTCTGGAGTCACCTGTGTCCCCCACAGACACTCACTAGACTTCGGCGGTTACTCTGTGCTTCTTGCCGCCGTAGAAGGGTTTGGTGTGGAAGGTGATGGTGGCGCTGTAGCCGGTTTTGGAACAGTTAATGTTGCACTCTCCTCCCAGCTCCACCCAAGGCACAGTCAGTATGGACCTGGAGACAGACAAGTCATTATCCAGCAGCTCCAGCATATAATCAGCGATGGGCACAACCACTGCGACTCACCTCCCATAACCATTGGGGAACGTGAGGATGTAGTGTTCATCATAGTCTAAACAGGAGACACAACCTAGAGGGAGACAAACGGCCGATCAGACGCATGAAGGGATGGACTGGGCTTCCCTGCAGGCGAGCTACAGGCGCCCGTTTACCCGATATCCGCCTCCTCTCACCTTGCCCAATATTATGGACGCCAATGGACATCCCCAGGAACTTGGACTTTGTCCAGATGTGAGCGTTGAACTGTATCCTCTTGTTATAACATTCGGCATAAAAGGCTGAAACTACAGATAAGGAAAGAAATGAAAACAACTTTACAGACAGGAAGTCAGAGAAACAGTGACAGGGAAGGGTACTTACCATAACCTTTTGACTTCTAGGGGGAGTTGGTTGTGGCATCTCTGTGACCTGTGCAGAGATCGTGGTCAGGGAAGGGGGAGGGTGAGCCTCAACCTTGACTTCTATAGGAGTGTGTTGTGGGCATGCTCTGTGACCTGTGCAGATATCGGTGTACAGGGAGGTGGAGGAGGTGAGGATTTATTGTGGAGGGTCCAAGGAGCAGGGACACTTTTTCATCAATTTACTTCCCAAGGACTCTTATAAAAAGAAGGGATTGTCCAATGCGGAGAACCCCGTTAGGCACTCATCAGCCGCCAAATAATTATATTATGTAATAATTCTATCTACAGGCAAATATCACATTGTATAAAAATGAGGATCCATGAATAAGACTTACTTGGTGGGTGGTGCGAGACCTGCTCGGACACAAAAGTCACATTATTTTTGGAAGCCCAAGGAATTGGCCCTTCAGAAACCGGCTCCTGAAAGAGAAGAAATCGTCACGATGCGGCTGCAAACTCACCCAGGACGGATCAAACACTCGGCTGCAGCAATGAAGGGCCACAGGCACAGGATAACTGACTCCTATAGATCAAGAGCTTCATAGAGGTTTGATTGCATATAGACACGTGTGTGACAGAGCGACTTTAGGTCGCAGGTTTGTGTCACGGGATTGGCTGTAGCAGGAGATCTGTAACATGTGCGCCATCGAGGGGCCCGGACTTGGTGGGGGAAAGACAGCAGTAACGCTAAGTCACTGACACTTGAAGTAGCTGTTAGTAAGGCTGTGATACAGCCAAGTATGGGCCGGCTTTCCTGGAGCGGCCGTAGCGTTGGGTGGGAGGCTGTTCCCACATTCCAGGATAGGCTTTTCTAGGCCTATTAAAGCCTATTAAAGGGGAGCGACGGGGCACCTGCCGCCTCTACAGGGGAGCGACGGGGCACCTGCCGCCTCTACAGGGGAGCGACGGGGCACCTGCCGCCTCTACGGGAGAGGACGGGGCATTTGCCGCCTCTACGGGAGAGGATGCGTCTACAGGGGAAGACGGCATTTACTGCCTCTACGGGGGAGAGACGGGGCATTTACTGCCTGTAGGGAAGACGGGGCATTTACTGCCTCTACGGGGAGAGACGGGCATTTACTGCCTCTACGGGGAGAGACGGGGCACTTACGCCTCACGGGGGGAGAGACGGGGCATTACTGCATCTACAGAGGAGACGGGCATTTACTGCTCTACGGGGGAGAGACGGAGCATTTACTGCCTCACGGGGAGAGACGGGGCATTTACTGCATCTAAGGAGAAGACGGGCATTTACCCTCTAAAGGGGAGAGACGGGGCATTACGCCTCTACAGGAGAGAGACGGGGCATTTACGTCCTACAGGAGAACGGGCATACTGTCTCACAGGGAGAGACGGGGCATTTACTGCTCACAGGGAGACGGGGCATTATCGCCTCTACGGGGGAGAAGACGGTGGCATTTACCGCCTCTACAGGGGAGAGACGGGGCATTTACCGCCTCTACAGGGGAGACGGGGCATTTACTGCCTACGGGGGAGAGACGGGCATTTACGCCTCACGGGGAGAGACGGGCATTTACCGCCGTCTACAGGGAGAGATGGGCTTTATGCCTCACGGGGGGAGACGGTGCCATTTACTGTCGCTACAGGGAGAGAGACGGGGCATTTACCTGCCTCTCACGGGGAGAGACGGGGCATTTACTGCCTCTACGGGGAGAGACGGGGCATTTACCGCCTCTTGGGGGGAGAGACGGGGCATTTACTGCTTCTACAGGGGAGAGACGGGGCATTTACTGCCTCTACAGGGGAGAGAAGGGGCATTTAAGGCATTTAAACATTTTTGCAACAGATTTTATGCTCTTCCTGAAATTTAAACCAAAAGTCAAATATGTCGAACTGTTTGTGAGTAGTGTGCATGTGTATATCTATGTGGTGTGTGTAGTATACAGCAGTGTGTGTTGGGGGGGGGGGGGGGTGGGACATGCCATAACTTTTTTTTTTTTTACAACCTGTTATTTGTGCGCTAAGAGAGAAATATTAGGAGCCAACTTTGGGACGACTCTTCAATATTAACCAACTCACAGCGTCATCACTTTCCTGTCCCGGCAGGTCCCAGTGACACTGGAAGACTTCTCCGAGGATGGGGTTATAAGGCTTCTTCGCCACAGAGCCCTTCCTGCCAGCGTGGAACGCAGACAGGTACCACCGGACCACCTGCACCATCCGGTCTTTGGGGTCTTTCTGTTCACCAATACTAAAGAAGAAACCACAAACATCATCAGGGACACAAAGTCTCCTCCCGCCACCCATTCACCGCTGTCCCATAATACAGGAGTCTCCTCCCGCCACAGCCCGGCTAAGTCCCCGTTCACACTGGTGTTTGGGCTTCAGTCTATACATGATCGCTTTTTAATCGCCTTGTAATGCATTTGTTGTGCTTTCCTTTTTATTGGATAGAACAGCGCAGCGCGCTACAGGAACCGTCACAAAGAAAGCCAAATGTGAACACAGCCCTGGGAATCTGCTCTCCCATAGAGTCATATGAAGACAATACCTTACAAACAGGTCTGGATGTGCAAAGAAATCAGCGTACATCTCCAGCAAAGATCTCCTCTCCAGGATAAACGTGGGGAGCACGACCTGCATGGAAAGCAGACGATCCCGTCAGTCAGATACACACCTGCCGGCCCCACCCCTCGCCTGCTGCGGGGACGGCACCATGCAGTGTCGGCGGCTCCGCTTCTGGTTCTGTCGTGTTTGCACAATGAGGACAAAAGAATAGCAGAGGAGCGATACAAGGCAGCGCGAAAAAGATAAAGTTATTAGTACATATTATCATATATGAACCTGTGGGGCTGAGGCACAACACTCCCTGGAGCGCTGAACAATCGAGGACCAGAGGGTGTGCGGTGGAGCCGCCGCCGCAGTCAGTCCGGCAGAGAGATGGTGGAAAATCATCATGTAGATGGAGGTTTATTCACCAGTGGCGACAGCCTGGCTGGACACCCGCATTAATGATATGTAGTTTAACACGAAGACGCGTTTCACGCTCTAAGGCTCGTCATCTGGTTCCATCAAACAATAAAAACAAGACGGTTTATACCCAGAATGTGCTCGTGCGTCAGCAGGTGTCACCCACGGGCGTGTTCTCTATACATCCTAAAACTTATACAATCAAACCCTTCATAGAAGTGCTGGATCGTCAGCCTGGTGACGCCCGAGTCCTGCTGATGATCTGAATGAGGGACGCGTGGCTTTTCGTGTGGGTTTTTATGAATGAGATCTCTATTTCAATGTGGTGCTCTGCCCCTGGATGGCGCTCTAATCCCAGTTTATCTATGTAGATGTCAATTTACGCTGGATACTGAATAATGGGTAAATAGCAGATTATGGAATAAATACGTCTGACGTCATTGATCTATTTTCTTTCTATATTTTGATTCTGGCTGCACTCTGGATATTCTGGGGGATTAAAGGGAAAATAAAAGGGTTTATGTCTATTTGATACATTGGGTCCCCATCCTGCTGTGGTTTATTTGCACTGATTTATGTAAACCGTCTCATAGCGCAAGTCAGGTAAAGAATCGCTGCATTAACCGTCTCCACGTCCGGTGCAGATATGCGCCTCCACTAATGATACGACGACAAAAAAATGTTTAGGTTCTGTGACCTCAGTCAAACCACATGGACTCCAACACTGCAAGCGAGAAATCCGGAACATTCCTCGTATAAGAAGTATTTTGTATCCATTATTTATATGTTCAGGCTCCTGATCTATTATTAACCGTGAATCCGATCGTCATCGCCATCGTGAGCCCCCGTTATTGGCGCGAAGCCCTATGTAATTGTGCCGCTTTCTTATATCCAAGCGGCGGCCGTTCATTCTTTTAATAATTCATTGTCCAACCAATGGATTGTTTATTACACGGACATTGTACGGTTATGTTCACACGGAGTACTGGGGGGCGTAGTGTACACGACGTGGTACGCTGTGTGTTTTGGATGTACGTGCTAAAAAGGACGGTGGGGGCCGGCCCAATTCACTTCTACCATTAGAAGCGTGTAAGCGCCGGCGAACAATTGACCTGTCACCTCTCTCTCCCGGCGTGCAACACGATCGTATTGTATGCTGTGGAGATGACGCGTAATTGCAGCGTGCATTTCGCCCGTATTCAAGAGCAAATACGTGGCAAAGTGCGTGCCGCAGCTACACCGTGTGAACATACCCTGAAAGATACGATGACGTATGAACTGCTACAATTGAAAGTGTATATAATCGGGGATGTTTCTCTGGTTTTGTGTGGCCCCCGGTGCAGTGATTACATTGATATCAGCCTGGTGTTTGCTCTGTTTGGTTCTATTGATTTTTTACGTTTCTGACCATTGCTGAGGTCACTCATCTCCTTCACTGAAGCTCTTCAGAAAATTATTGCTGGAGGCGACGTCACAGGATCGTTCAGGAAAGGATCATTCAGTAGGATTGGCCAATACTTGATAAATTGGATCTGATCTGGGTGTGAGGAGATCTGTATCTAGTGACCAGACGGGCTACGCTCTCAGATCCCTTCATGTGCTAGAGCCGGCGCTGTGCGATTATAGTGTAAACCCCGGATGCGAGCGGCTATAAAACCAGACACTGTACAAGCGGCTCCATCAGGCGTGCTGCCTGCACTGACCCCGCAATCATCTCCTGTGGCCGAGACATTAGAAGACTCTGTATCCGGGAACTTCTGATATCCATTACCCTACGTTCTGCTGCGCTGTAGGAACACTCAGCAGCAGTCAAGGCCTCTAGGGAGCTTGTCTTTTAAAATTTTAAACGTGTTTTTTAAATTTGGTCTCACGGAAAAACCAAGCACATTATACTTCCTACAAAGAGCAAATAACACAGGGCCGCCGACAGGCCGCGAAGGGCACAGGGCCGCCGACAGGCCGCGAAGGGCACAGGGCCGCCGACAGGCCGCGAAGGGCACAGGGCCCCGGCCGGACCAGGGGCCGCCGGAGGCACAGGGCCGCCGTCGGCGGGCTAACGGGCACAGGACCGCCGCAGGCCGCGAAGGGCACAGGGACCGCCGACAGGCCGCGAAGGGCACAGGGCCCTGACGACCAGCGCGACAGGGCACAGGCGCCGCAAGACAGGCCGTAGGAAGGGCACAGGGCCGCCGACAGGCCGCGAAGGGCACAGGACCGCCGGCAGGCCGCGAAGGGCACAGGACCACTGACAGGCTACCACGGCACAGGACCGCCGGCAGGCCGCGAAGGGCACAGGGCCACCGACAGGCCGCGAAGGGCACAGGGAATGAATGCTGCACAAGCCTCTCCTGAGTCAGGACAGGAGCCCGGAAGTAAAGTGGGGGGAATCCTGAGGAGCTCTGAAGCTGCAGTGGCCGGGACCCTGCGGATAAGTAGCACCCCCCTCTCCTTACGCCACTTAAATATAACTGTATTACAGTGAACAACTAGTTTGTGCTAGAATTCCTTTTTCTGTGCCAATCTGGGAGGCCCCTTTATAACCAGAGAATGTAAATGTGATGTCTTCTTGGCATCTGCAAAGGGGTTTTCTCACTAGGCTGTTTCACAAGCAGTTTTACACCCACTCTCTCTCCTCAGGCTGTGAGTGGTTCTACAGCAGTGATTAGCATATCTAGCATCTCAGCTGTTACACCGTGGAGTGCAGGAGAGCTAATCTTCAGTAAACACAAGGTGCACTGAGAGGACTGAAAACAATGGCTTTATCTGTAATCTTGTTAAACTTAATCAGTTTGCTCAGAGCTCAGTCCATCCATGGGGTGGCCTCACTCTCTGCTCCAATCAGGTAACCGAGTTCTGGTCAGAGAACCAGGTAACCGTAGAAACCTCTGAGCACTCAGGGCACATAAAACCTCTCTCATCACATGACTAAAGTACGATCTATTGAGCAATGTGCTGAAAAAAAAGTCTTCAATTACCTGTCCCTTCATGATGAAAGCCCTTCACTAGCATCTTATGATCATGCGGAGATACACCAAGATCCGTGCAAGCAGGATGAGGCGCGTTGCTCAAGTCATCGTTATAGGTTGTTGGCAGGAACACAAACCTTCCATTATCGTCTGCGGGGAACGTGTTTCTAGAACACATTGTGTTTGTCTCCTGATGGCTCCATCCACTGTGTGAGATCTCCAATGACTCCAATGAGGTTTAATGTGGTGACGAGAACGTTCTCACCTTAGTGAGGTCCATGCCCAGGCGGACCTGGGACAGGAGGTGCATGATGACGCTCTTGTGCTCCTCCACCGAGTCGCGGTCCCCGTCGTCATCGCGGTCGTCCTGAGTGTCAACCTGATCTATGGGAAAACCATTACTGGGTTACAACCACGGGGAAGCAATTTATTACATGTCTGATAGACCACAATGGCTTTACAGCAGCAGCTACCGCCCCCGGGGAGAATCAACCAAACTACCACCACGTGACACCAAAAGACCACAAACCCCACTAATCAAGCCAACCTGCACCAACGGGAAGGTACAACAGACCAAACACAGACATGGCTGACAAACAATTCTAACAGCTTGGTCTCCAAATGTATGATTGTCCCAGAGCCAAGAAACAAAGGAAAGCAGAGAAGGTCCATGTCCACCGTCCTACAATACTAAAAGGAACAGGATGAGTGCAAGTGCCTGATCCTCAGAGGGGGCCCAACGTCTGTGACCCCTTATGGTGACAGGAACACAGGTCCCATATCTCCTTACCCCTCTCTTTGCTTATTTTCAATAAGGTGTTCCCATCATGCACTTCGATTATATATGGATAGGATACACCATCAAAGTCTGATAGATACCTCCACCTCTGGGCCCCGCACCTGCCTCAGTAACGTGTCGGCTCTAAATGGAGATCCGGTCAGGCTTGTGCACGACTCTTCATTCAGTTCTAGGGGAGCGCTGTGTTCTCCATTCTGTTCTATGGGAGTTCCCAGTACAGGGGAGCGCTGTTTTCTCCATTCTGTTCTATGGGAGTTCCCAGTACAGGGGAGCGCTGCGTTCTCTATTCTGTTCTATGGGAATTTCTAGTACAGGGGAGAACGGTGTTCTCCATTCTCCTCTATGGGAGTTCCCAGTACAGGGTAGAACTGTGTTCTCCATTCTCCTCTATGGGAGTTCCCAATACAGGGGAGCGCTGTGTTCTCCATTCAGTTCTATGGGAGTTCCCAGTACAGGGGAGCACTGCGTTTCCCATTCTGTTCTATGGGAATTCCCAGTACAGGGGAGCACTGTGTTCTCCATTCTGTTCTATGGGAAGTCTCACTACAGGGGAGAGCTGTGATCTCCATTCTGTTCTATGGGAGTTCCCACTACAGGGGAGCGCTGTGTTCTCCATTCTCCTCTATGGGAGATCCTAGTACAGGGGAGCGCTGTGTTCTCCATTATCCTCTATGGGAGTTCCCAGTACAGGAGAGCACTGTGTTCTCCATTCTCCTCTATGGGAGTTCCCAGTACAGGGGAGTGCTGTGTTCTCCATTCTGTTCTATGGGAGTTCCCACTACACGGGAGCGCTGTGTTCTCCATTCTGTTCTATGGGAGTTCCTAGTACAGGAGAGCGCTGTGTTCTCCATTCTCCTCTATGGGAGATCCTAGTACAGGGGAGCGCTGTGTTCTCCATTCTCCTCTATGGGAGTTCTCAGTACAGGGGAGCGCTGTGTTCTCCATTCTGTTCTATGGGAGTTCCCAGTACAGGGGAGCGCTGTGTTCTCCATTCTGTTCTATGGGAGTTTCCAGTACAGGGCAGTGCTGTGTTCAGCCATACTCAGAACTCCTATAGAACAGAATGGAGAACATAGCTCTCCCCTGTAGTGGGAACTCCCATAGAACAGAAAGGAGAGTTGTGCCGCTCTTTTCCTTCCAGAGATAAGTGCAGATCTCAGAGGTCAGGTCCGCACCTGTCAGATTCGGATGGTATATCCTATCAAAATGCCATCGAAGTATCTGGTGGAAACACCCCTTCAAGCCTGAAACTATGCAAATGCCATCACAATCCCCCTTTTATCAGAACATCAGGACTCTTCCCTCCACACCTTTATTATCGGCACCAGAATTTCACATTTCCGGTGTCTATAGAGGATTTTCACCTGACCTAGAATAGAGACGGATTGCTGGAAGGAGACAACTCCTTAAGTGAATGTTCCCCCAACTCCTCTCTGTACCATAGACTTCTAGGACTTAGACTTCATCTCAGCATTTTCAATAGTGCTTCACCTATAGAGCTGCATTCATCTATTTGTGCTGTATTGTGATATCATTGTAAAGGTGTTAAAAAACAAAAAAAAAAAAAAAACTCCGACCGGCATCATTGGTCCCATTGGACATGGAGGAGTTGAGGGACTCTGCAGTATCCGGCCTCTTCAGACTGGCCCCGGTGCTGCTGTGCATGAGCGCCGCCGCCGACTCTGAGGAGCTGAGCAACAAAATCCATTCAGTTATTTATTTGACCAATAGGAAATCTATACAAATGAAACTAGACGCCCCGACACGCGTCGCCACTGCCGCCACCCCGGTACCAAACGCGACATTTATTCACTCCCACTGCTGGGTGGGGGCTAGCTTTCTTGCTGGAGAGGAGCTGCTGACCTAAGGAAGCTGTTACCTGAGGACCAGTGACTGTTTTGATAAAGGTCACATTATTCTATAACTGCACAATTTGGAGCCTGTGAATTATAAATATATATTTCCTTTTTTGGCAACTATCTATGAGTGCGGTCGATTGACTTTTGTTCTGTATATGGTGTAAGCACGCACCTATTGACCAGCACCTTACTTATAAGAAATCAGGAGAGTGCCCTCCTACTTGCTATTTTCTGTACTATTTATTCACTCCCAGCACGACAGACCGGTTGAGTAGAAGCCACCGGCAGCGGCGAGCAACAGCAAAGAGAGCGGCGTATAGTCAGGAATGAGACAAAACTGAAGCCGATGAGATCCTCACACTTACAGCCACTTCTGTGATAGAACCTCAGATCAACTACAGAATCCAAATATCAGGAGGGAAATGGTTATAAAAGGATTGTACTGAATACACAAGAAATATATTCAAAATGATCATTAAAAATATCACCTAAAACCACGATGGTTCCAGTGGAGAAATTACATCTGTTTGGGCCAAATTAAAGGGGTCGTCTCACTACAAGCATTAGCTTTCAAAAAGTAGGAGCAAAAAATGAAGTTTTTTTCCAAATAGAATGCTTTTTATTTTGTTTTTTTGAGGGTACAAATGTTTTTATACCTCTGGGCCCCGGGTTTCTCTATTTACGACCTGCTCTCCCTCTGCTTTTTATTATTGATAACAGGAGTGGGTACACACAGTTTGCCCAGGAACGCGGGCACCTGAGGTTGTGTGTTATTGATTTTCAGAAAAAAGACCCAATGATACTGTTTATTTAGTTTTAAAGATTCTTGGACCTAGAGAAGGGCTGATTATCTAATCAAAAAAATTGGGAAAGTCTGAATACAGCTATAGGAATCCCCCACGTGACCGGGAAGAGACAGGAAGTGATGAAAGCGGGCTGCTGACTCTAAAAACGTAAATGAGAAAACCCCCTTTAAAGGATAAAACCCCAAAGAATAATTACGAAAAAAAATAAAATAAAAAAGCCAAAAATTAAAATTAACGAATGTGGGGATTCAGCAAAGTAACAGCGGCCACAATGTGTAAAGGCGAAATATGGTGAAAACCAAAACATAATTTCATGTAATAATAAATACGAATGAATATGGAACCAATATCAATATAATCCAAATACGTCCAAGAGCAGGAGAGGGGGGTCCTATCACCATACAAAAAATTTGAACCCCCCCACAGAAAATTATCTAGAAGGTGCCCGCGCCATAAAAAAGATGGGAGCAATAAGTAAATTCAAACCATAAAGAATACATGACCGGGGCCCAGACATTTTTTTTGGGTTTTGGGACGGGTTTTCGGGCGTTTCCCCTCCCCCTAAACCTCGTCCAAAACCCCCCCCATTTCTTTTAAATTGTTTCCCTTGAAAAACCCCCTTGAGTTAAAAACGCAGGTTTTTACAGTTTTTGGAAGCAATGAAAAAAAAATGCCCTTTTTTAATCAAAAAGGGTTGTAGGCGGTTTCGCGCGATTTTAGCGCGTTTGTAGGCTGGTTTTCGGCGCGTTTTTTCCTGGATTCTTTTGTTTGGTAAAAAACCCTCTTTGAAAATAAACCAAAAAATAAAAACCCTATGTAAGAAAGGATGAAAGGCCCCAAAAAAAGTGTGAAATTTTTTCTCCAGTTTGCCGAAAAAACCCCTTTTTTAAATGACTGTAATGCAGCGGGGAATTTTTTTTTATTTGAAATTTATTACAAATAGAAATTGGAATAGCGTTTCGTTGAAACCCACTTTCCATTCCCAACCCAAAATGTGTCAACGGGGGTTTTAAAAAAAAAAAAAAAAAAAAAAAAAAAAAAACTGCCAGGCGAAAGTCAAACGGGAAAAGGGTTTAAAGGGGAAAAAACAGGTAAAAGTAAAAAATTTAAAATAAATTTATGTTAGTCAAATTTAAAAAAAAATTTGTACATCCACATAGAAACCATATCATTTAAAAGTATTACAAAAGAATTATTATAAAATGGGGGTGAAACAAAAAAAAAAAAAAAAAAAAAAAACCAAAAAACAAAAAAATATTTTTTTAAAAGAAAAAAAAAAAAAGGTTTGAATGACAGATGTACCCTTTATAGCGTGGACCCTTTTTGGGGTCTTCACTAAAGGTAATCAAATGCTATTTTGAACTTGTATTTACAACTACTTGACCCCGTCTGGGGCGTACGGAGCAAAACGGAAGAGGCTGCGGACGACCGTGAATTTTTCCTTCCAAATTTTTGGTGCTTAAAAAAAGGTTTGCCCCATTTCCCGGTTTTCCGGGCCCAAAAGGCATGAGGACGGAGGCGAAAAGGGTCCCCCCCCGCCGGTAATAATCCCGCAAAAAACTGTAACTAACCCATGGCAAAACCTTTCCTGCAGTGGCCCCCCGCTGTGGATCGCATTCCCGGCCGGACCCCCCGCACCCGCCCGCCGCCTGAAAACACGTGGCCGCGGAGATTTTTGGGGAGAGCAAAGAGAGCCCGACTGACCCCCCCGCACTGCCCCCATCCCCCAGACAGTAAGGGACTTAAGCGCACTGAACGGCGGATAAAGGGAAGATGGCTGGCCCCGCCCGCCCTGAAACCAGGGCAATTGGCGGGGGGGGCCCTGCGGCACCCCGGGGGGCGGGAAAAGGAACACCTGTGTATGAGACACACACACAAAGGGACACCGGGCCATTTTTCCCGGGGGATGAGCACAGATAACCACCGCACCGCCTCCCCTTGGGAAAAAAAAGGGCCCCGGACTCTCTGTACGGGGGCCCTTTCATCTCCGGGGAAAAAATACCTTCCGCAGCCCCCAAAAAGCCGGAGCAGGCCGGACCCCTGCACCCCCACCAAAAGGCGTCTTCTGCCACATGAAATATAGGGGAGGACAGGACACAGCAGCGCACAGGAGGTGGTGGGGCTACAGCCCCCCTCCCCCAGCGCCTCCCGCAGGAACGTTACCAATTCACCATTGTTTTAAAGCAGCTGGCGATGAGGTTGCGGGCAAATGCCCCAACTTGCGGGGGGCCCAGAATCCACTACCCAACTCTATGCAAAATTACAGCAAGAAGTGCAAGCAACCTGCCCCTAAGACAAAAATAAATGACCTGGAGTCAGAAAAAACACACCCTAAAGGGCTAAAGCTCTGCGCCAAGGCCAATTTGGTGCAGAAAGGCATCGAAGAAAAATCGTCCAAAGGGGAGAAACCTAGGGGTGGGCCCCCTGAATCATTCAAACCTGATCCCCAAACCCTTTAAAGCCAAGAGGACTCCAGCCCCTTTTGGGCTTTGAAAAAAGCTGCCGCATAGAGAAATCCACCGAGTGGGACCAAAAAGGGCCCCGCCTCCCAAGCAGCCAAGTCCCAACAACAAAAGGGGGGGAAGGGTGACAGAAATTTCCCCGGACTTCAATATAATGGGAATCCGAGAGCTAGGGGGCTTAACAACCCCACTACTCCTCCGGGGAAAAAAGTGTTACTTTTTGGGATTTTTTGGGTGAGGTGTCCAAAGACGGCAGTTTCAGGGGAAAAGATTTCCCAAATTCAGATCCTCTATCCTTACCCTTTTTAAGTGTTGCCAAGAGGGCCCTCCAGATTCTTCTACTCGGTTTGGGAAAGCAGAGGAGGCCCTAGTGACGTCTGAACTTTGAGAGGGCCCTTCCTCCAGAACAGCCAGATCCCCGGAGCCACGTCACGGCAAAGCAGGGCCTCATCTCCGGACCGCCTCACACCACGGATCACCTGTGCCAAATCAGCTGACGTAAAGGAGCCCGGGGACAAAAGAGGGACGCCTCCTGGTCCCGTTCCCCACCCTTACCGCCCCCTTTTTCCCCCTAAAAAAATCCCGGGCCAAACAGGCAGCAGCGGACTTACCCCGGGAGAGGCGTTTGGCTTTCCTGCTCACAATTCGGTTTCGGGGAGGGGGGGTTTTGGTTTAGGACGATATATAGGGTCCATTTGTTAAAGAGGAAGGGGTTTTGCCCAAAATTGCCTTTGCAAAGCGATTTATGCACTTATTTTATAGAATGTCATAGGCCATTTAGTTTTTTTTATTTTTACAATTTTTTCCCTGGGTGGGGGGGGGGGGCATTGTTCTTTGGAACTTTTTTTCCTAAAAGTGGCCCCTTGGAAGGGAAAAAAAGGAATCCCCAAAGCATTGGGGGGGCAAAAATGTTGCCTTCCTTGGCGCTTTTACCCCCGCCGATGGAGATGTTCTTGGCCATGACCAGTTTTGGGTTATTAAGTTATTTTGTTGCTTGCGTCCTCCCCCTTTTTTCCCTAGCTACACACAAGAAAAAGCTCTAAATCTTGCTTTGGGCGAGGAGCGAAAACCCCAATCCTCAATCCCCTACCCCAGCTTTCCCATATAGTGAACCCCCTATTCGTAGTCTCTTGGAACATAAAAGGGCTCCCCCCCCAAATAAGGGATGGGGGATCCCCATTTGAAGAGGCCCCGCCCTGAGGGGTTCTCTTGCAGGGCACTTTGAGGGTTTGACGATATAAACCCAGGAAAAAGCTGTGGGGGGCATGTTTTGGGGTCTCCTTCTGAGAGGGGCCCAAAAGGGGTGTTTTCCCCTTACCATAAAAAATTCCCTTGTTTGGTGTCACACTACAGATCTGAAGGCAATTTTCACACTTGGCCCTCAAAGGGGGAGGTTGACCTTGCATTTTCAATATTTGGCCCAAAACGCCCGAACGGGCATTTTTTGGGGGAGTAGGGGAAAAGATTTGCCTGACCAACGCAATCCCAGATTATTGGGGGCGAATGAAGCATTTGACCGGGGGGGGATAGAAGGGGTTGGTCAACACCCACACAGGTGGCAGGGGCACCAAGCCGGGAAGGAGTATTTTGCGTCATCTCATTATCCATAATTTCAGATTGCTGGGGGGGAAAAAAAACCCTGAGAACGGGATTTTACGTACTACCCCCGGGTCCACCATTTGTGGTCAAGGTTGGTCACCTTTTAGTTTTGGACACCCTCCAACCGAAAATTTTTGGCCCCAAAAAATTTAGACGGGTATCTCGCCCCACCTGATTCTAAGATCATCGGAGCCTTTAAAGGGGTTCAATTCATTTGGAAGTTGCCCCCCCATTTGCCGGGGGGGATGAATTTTGCGGAGATGTTGGGGGTGGTGGATGCCTATGTTTTCCGACAACTCCCCAGAGCGCCCCCTCCTTTGGGGACGGCGAAACGGTCTTGGGAAAGGGGTTTAGGGCCCAAACCCTCTTATAAGAAAGTTGAAGGGGGCCCTTATCTGAAGGCTTCAGAAAAAGTTAGGGAGATTTATGGATTCCCCTGGGATAACTCGGAGGTCCCCAGACAGAATTGGGAAAGGGCCAGAAGAGATTTCCCTGTGGGGGGAGCAAAAGGAAAAAAGGTGCACAGGACACACTTACACTCAACCTTTTTTCCGGTTTTCAAACAAATCCGGAAAGTCCTCCCCCGATGCTGAAAGGAGCCTTTAAAACCCCAACAATCATGCCCCCCGTACGCCAGAGGGCACGTCAACGACCCTCGGGGAAAAATACCGCTCGGAAATTTTATCCGGCTGTACCCCTCGAGGGACAACCAAGCAGAGGAAGGCCAAGGGTTTCCCTTTTCCCAGAAATCATTTGCCGCACCATCGATTTTCAGAAAAGGGGAAAAGAAGCAATGAAACCGAGGAGGAGTCAGGGCGGCGATTCGCTTAAAAGACAGGAAAGGGCCCCCGGGCCCCCAGGGGGTTTCCCGGGGGGAGATTTAAAAGATCCTGATTGTCAGATCGCCCCCCCCCCTCACGGAAAATTACAACCTGTTTTGCTATGGCCCATCCCCCGGAATCCAAAAAGAATTTACAAACCCTCCAAAGAAGGGGGGCCCCCCCTTTTTCCCCGCATCCATGGGCCCCCTATCCCCAAAAATTCGCCCAAAAGATTCTTCCAAATTCTGGCCCCCGACCCCCTTTGGGCATTTTATGCACAACTGATAGGACCCCCCCAAAAGGGCTTATAAAAGGGTCGAGCTGCGGTGGGAAAAACCAGGAAGGTTTACAGTGTTAAAAAAATCCGCAAAAAACCTTTGCCAGGAAAACGCCTATCCTACTGGCCTTTGGGTGCAAAAAAGGGCCTTCGTAATGTCCGCGGGACTGGCTTTGGATTGTTCTGGATGCCAGGGGGGGTCCAGGGACATTCCGGTCCTTTACCTCTCGCTATCTATATCCCCAAGGGCACAGTAAACCCCCCGGTTTTCCCTTCCCAAAAATGTTTCCTTTAAAAAAAGGGAACGGACGGGTGCCTTTACCCCTTTACTTTTTAACCGGGCCTTAGACCCCCCTGGCCGGCTGCAAGGGATCTGACCTTTTCCGGAAAAGGGATTGGAGACAAGGGGGTAAAATTGCTTTGTTTGCCGACGATCTTATATTGTTTATGTGGACCCCCCGGCACCTCCCCCCAAGTGCTAGTGCCCTGAACTTTTTGGACTTTTTGGGGTAAAAGTAAGGGGCCCAAAGGTTTTTGGGGGGTTTTGGCCACTTCCAGTCCCCAAACCTGGTGCATAGGGTTTTGGCATAACCCGGGTTCCCGACCTCATTATTTGGGCATAAATTGGCCGGGGTCCGGACTTTATGTACAAAAAAAATCCCCCTCTTATCGACAAAAACTCCCCGGACCCGAAACTTGGACCCCTTTCCCAAAATTTATGGTAGCAGGTGCCCTGCCCTAAAAATGGTTGCTTCCAAAGTACTTACCCCCTGCAGACCTCCCATTCCCCCCAAAAACCCGGGCATTAAAAAAATTAATTTTGCTTTTCAAATTTTTTGGGGAGGGAAAAAAACACGCATCGCTTTACACAAAAAAATTTCCAGTTTTTGGGGGGGGGGAAAATTCCCCAAAATTTTTTAGGGGTACAATTGGCGGTTTTGGCAGACCCTGCTCGTGATTGAAGGGCGCCCCGCTTCTCGAAAGGGAATTGGAAAGGAACTAATGCCCCCCCGGCTCCACAAGCTCTGTTCCCCAACCCCGAATCCCCAAACTCCCCCCCTTTATAAAGTTTTTCCCCACTGAAGGGACACGTTTCTGGTCGGAAGGGTGAAAAGCCTAGGGGCCCTTTCCCTTTTTTCTTCAAGGACATGCCCCTTTTGGGGTCACCCATTCCCTTGGGCAGGAGAACCCCATGTTCAGGAGGGGGGGAGGCGGGGTTTGCAACCCCGG
Organism: Phyllomedusa bahiana; assembly: GCA_025379985.1. NCBI lineage: Eukaryota > Metazoa > Chordata > Amphibia > Anura > Hylidae > Phyllomedusa > Phyllomedusa bahiana. The sequence goes on from JAODAL010023004.1 coordinate 17,318, forward strand.
GGCAGTTATGTCCGAGTCAAGAGGTGGGGGAGGCCTTGGAGGATCGAAAGTTTAACCGGGGGCATCTTTTGGGCCCCCTACCCAACTTTTTTTTGAGGGGGAGCTAAAGATGTCTCCCAAAGGGGACCATCCCAAGATTTTGACGGTTTTTCACACCACAGGGGCTTTTGCTCCTTTCAGGCCCTACGCGGGCGAGGTGGTGTAGAAAGGAGTGCTTCACAGGGATCCCCAAAATTTCGTCGCCGATTGGGGAATGCCAGGCTTAACCCATTCCACAAGGTTTTTGGCCCTATAAACAATTTTCTGTGAAAACCCGGGGTGAAATTCTTCAAGATCATACATAAAGCCCTCTATGCTTTAATTCCCCCCCCAAAAAATTCCCAGATAGATTTCAGCATTGTCCCAAGTGCGGAGCACATAAACGTCATGGCCCCGGCCAAAGGGGGAAAGCAGTTACACAGACTTTCTGGGGAAAAGTTTTTTCCAATATATCAAAAAAATTTTGGGTTCACCCGGAAAAAACTTAATTTTTATCTTTACTACCCAGCCTCCGGACATGGACGAGGAGAGGGTCCGGGGGGGTCAATCACCCCCCGGTTGCCCCGGGGAAAGTAATACGCCTTTTGGCGGGAAACGAAGCCCGCTACAAATTGGGTACCATCTCCTCCCCCCTCTCCCGGGGGAATAAAAAGTTTGAGGGAATCATAGCCACAGGGGTTGAAACTGAGAGACCCAAAAAGGGCCCGCACCAAAAGGGGTTCTTCAGAGGTAGAACCTTTATAGGTCCCATTTGACAGGGAGATTGGGGCTTCCCTGCAGTGTTTAAGTAAAGGGGTGGGTTTGCAAAGAGGGGGTCGGGGACGCTGGGGAAATTACAATTTGAGATTAACTTCTCGCTATAGAAAAGCTACATGATTGGTGAGGGAGGAGAGGGGCCCGCAAGTTATTACAGGCCCAAGCGGGGATTTGGAAAACTTTTTACTTGTTTGTTCTAAGGTATTTCTTAGATGATGTCCTTTTCTCGAGTGAAAGCTTTCATATCAGGCTTTTGGCCTCCCAAAGTGCCCAAATTTTTTTTATTGAACAAAGTAACATGTCAAGATTTTTTGAAGTTGAAAAAAAATGCAAATAAAATAGTTTTAAAAAAAAAAAAAAAAAGTGTTTGCCTTCCTTTGCACAACACAGAAAGGTTTTAAAATAAGTACTAGGGGTTTTATCAAAGTCCAATATTGGTAGGGGGCGCGTCTCGTTTTTTGTTTTTTCCTTGATTTATTATTAAACGGAATTTTGTTTTTACTTTTACCGTATAACGCTGTGGGTTTTCCCCCTGTTGTTAATTTTGGGGGCAGATTTCATTTTTTTTGTATATTCTTTTTTTTCCTTGTTTGGCCCCAAAAAAAAGGTGGGTTTTCCCCCCTGAAAAACATGGCTTCGGTAAACTTTAAATAGTTTTGAATATTTTTATTGTAAAGTTTTGGTTAGCCCCAGAAAAAGTGTTTTAAAAAAACTGTTGCTGGGAGGTCCCCCCCGAAAAATGCAAAAATGCCCCCAGCCTTGGATGGGACCCCTGTTTCTTTTCCTATTAAAGTGCATTCAATAAAAATTATTTTTTTAAACCCTTTTTCCCCCTATTTTAAAATTTAAATTTTGGGAAAAGTGTAGCTTTTTCAAATGTTTCAGTGAAGGGGAAAAAAAAACCAAGACAAAAGTTTGGGAGGGGCGGGGACCCGAGGACACACTGCCAGGATGTACCGGAAATAAAGGGTATGTACAGAAACAGCACAACGCAAAGAACATGACACAGAATTAAAAAGGGTTTTCCCCCTAAGAAAAAATAAGCCCCCCCCATTAAATAAAAACAACTTACATTCCCCTCCCAAAGACCCCCGACTGGGGGCTCCTGTGGAGCTTCTGATTGGCTCCAGGGCCACATTTCCCCACTTTCATCACCACTGAGGTTTCACTTGAACGATGATTAAGTAGAGGCATGTGATCCGGGGCGAACATTGAGATAGAGGTGTCCTACAAAATACTGATCCGGGGGCTGAATCATTCAGAAGAGGGTCCTACAAAGCGACCCGGGGGCTGAATACTTGCAGATAGAGGTGTCCCCCAAATAGATCGGGGGTGAAACATTGAGAAAGGTGTCCTACAAATACTGACTGGGCGGGAAAATTGCGAAAAAGGGTCCAAAGTACGGGGCCTGGGGGGGAAAACATTCCATAGAGGGGTTCCCACAAAGAAGACTCGGGGCTGAAACATTGCAGATAGAGGGGTCCTAAAAGTTGATCCGGGGGGTGAATACATTCAGAAGAGGGTCCACAAAGACGACTGGGGTAAACAGCAATAAGGTGTCCTCAAAGTACGTCCGGGGTGAAAACATTGCGAAAAAGGTGCCTCAAAAAGAACCCAGGGGGTGAAAAATTCAGAAAGGTGTCCCACAAAGTACTGACTCCAGGGCTGAATACATTGCAAAGGGGGTGCCCACAAAGTACTCTCGGGGGGTGAATCATTCAGTAGGGTGTCCCCAAAATACGACTCCGGGGGTGAATACATTGCAGATAAGGGGTTCCCCAAAGACTGACCCTTTGGGGTGAATAATTTCAGATGGGGGTGTCCACAAAGTACTGATCCCGGGGGGAAAAAATTGCGATAAGGGGGTCCTACAAAGTACTGCCTCCGGGGGGTGAAACATTGCAGTAGGGTGTCCTACAAAAATATGACCCGGGCTAAAAAATGAGATAAGGGGGGTCCTAACAAAGTACTGACTCCGGGGTGAATACATTGCAGATAGAGGGGTCCTACAAATACTGACTGGGGTGATACTTTTTGATAAGGTTCCCCCCAAAATATGATCCGGGGGGTGAATACATTTGCAGATAGGGTGTCCTACAAATTTTGACTCCGGGGCTGAAACATTGCGTAGAGGTTTTCCACAAATACTGACCCCGGGGTGAATAATTGCAATGAGTGTCCAAAAAAGTAAGACTCGGGGTGAAAACATTGGAAAAAAGGGGGTCCACAAATTAGACTCCGGGGGGAATACATTGCAGAAGAGGTGCCAAAAAGTACTGCCCGGGGGAAATTGAGAAAGTTCCCACAAAAAACTGATCCGGGGGAAACTTGCAGATAGAGGTGCCCCCCAAAATACGACTCCGGGCTGAATAATTGCAGTAGAGGTCCACAAAGTCTGGACCCCGAGGCTAATACATTTCAGATAAAGGGGTCCTACAAAGGGACTGACTTGGGGGAATCATTGCAGAAAAAGGTTCCCACAAAGTACGACTCTGGGGTGAAAAAATTTCAGAAGGGTGTCCTACAAAGTACTGATTGGGGGGGTTCATTCAGATAGAGGTGCTAAAAGTCTACTCGGGGGGTGAATACATTGCGATAGAGGTGTCCTACCAAGTACGATCCGGGCGAATAATTGCAGAAGAGGTGTCCAAACACGTACTGACTCCGGGTAAATACATGCAGAAAAGAGGGTCCTACAAAGTCGGGATTCCGGGGCTGAATAATTGCAGATAGAGGGTGCCCTACAAGTAACTGAACCTGGGGCTGATACATACTCGTTCTGCACTGTTCAGCTTTTTTATTTTCAAAAATGTGAAAAAGTGCAAATAATTTTCTTCCCACATCACAAATACTTGTTATTTTCTCAATCAGATAAAATATGTATAAAATACATTGAAGTTTGTGGCTGTAACGTTTAATAATGAGGACAAGTTAAAGGAAGAGGGAGAGTTTTTTAACTCTCTTGGTAAGGTTGCTGTAGGGGCCCTATCTGCTTGGCACCATTATCGTTGGGGGGCCCAGTGTATGGCAGTAATCACTGTCTGGACACAATGAGCGCTGCAGACCGTAAAAGCGAATAAGTCAATGCTTCCGCTAGACAGGAAGATTAATAGCCCTGACATTTCACTGCATGAAGCCGACAGGGATTAATTACAGAAATCGTGAGAGGTCACTGCATGGATATCTGCCATATAGAGTACATCCCGTGACAATTATCTTGACTCTCATATATAACTTTGACCCGCAGCTATTTAGAATCTGCTTAGTTCTGCAGATTCTTGCTTTGTTACTGTTTTGCTCCTAGTGGTCGGACAATCTTTCTTCTTGTTACTACAAATTCCTACCTGTCCTCACATTCCCTAATAGCTCAGGGTGTTATTAAGCTGATTCCCAAGAGAAAGGTCACTGGTTCGAGCCGCCATGAAGATTTCCCAAGAAGAGAGAAGCGGCATCATCAAGCTCATCAATAATATCACTGGGCCAAGAAAATGGATGAAATGCATCATGTGAGGCCCCGACAGCGGGAAGAACATGGAATGAAGTCCAAAGCCAAGAGGTGACGTCCAGGGGAAATATCAGAGCCAACAAGTCGCTCATCACAAGGTCCATCAGTTCTGACGCTAAGACACAGCAGTGGAGGCGTCTCGTAGGCTTCGAAACAGTGAGATCACAGACGTCCATGCAAGCACCGGGCGCATCACACAGGTCTGGAATGATGGCCCGAAAAATGGGGAAGAAGCCGCAACTTCAATCTCCTCATAAGAAGCGTCGGCAAAGAGATTACAGAAAAGGACGGAATATGGAAGAAACGAGAGCGAAGAAAATGAAAGTCAATAGCCCGGGTCTGAGGGGGGGAAATGGGAAGAACCAGGGAAAGGGGCGAAGGGAAGAGTATGAAAGTCAATAGACGGGCTCTGATGGGGGGAATGGGAAGAACCAAGGAGAAGAGGGAACGGGCAGAGAGGGAAAGTCAAAGACCGGGCTTGATGGGGGGAATGGGAAAAAACCAAGGGAGAAGGGAGAAGAGAGAGAGGGAAGTAAATTTAGACGGGCTTGATGGGGGGAATGGAAAAACCCAAAGGGGAAAGGGGGCGAACGGAGTGAGAGATGAAAGTCAAAGACGGGCTCTGATGGGGGGAATGGGAAGAACCAAGGAAAAGGGGGGAACGGAGGAGAGATGAAAGTCAATAGACGGCTCTGATGGGGGAATGGGAAGAACCAAGGGAAAAGGGGCGAACTATGAAAGTCAAAGACCGGGCTTCTGATGGGGGGAATGGGAAGAACCAAGGGAAAAGGGGGCGAACGGAGCGAGAGATGAAAGTCAATAGACCGGGCTCTGATGGGGGAAGGGGAAGAACCAAGAGAAGGGGAAGGGGCGAGAGATGAAAGTCAAAAGACCGGCTCTGATGGGGGGAGTGGAAGAACCAAGGGAGAAGGGGGGAACGGAGCGAGACATAAAACTCAATAGACCGGGCTCTGATGGGGGGAATGGGAAGAACCAAGGGAGAAGGGGGCGAAGGGGCGAGAGAGGGAAAAGTAAATGATGGAGGGGGTGAAGGGAAAAGGGAAGGGGCAACACCCAAGATGGTAGACTTAACCGGGATGGATGGTGACCTCAATGCTGAGCTCTATGTGAGGCTCCTACAAGATGAGTTACTTCATCCATAGAGGACTATGGGGATGAAGAGGACGACATAGTGTCCAGCAGGACAACGACCTGGAGCAGACGTCAAGGTTGGAGAAGGAAGGGGTCAGTGACCATGAGGTAGAGTCGCTGGATCGGCCTCACAGTCCCAAGACCTCAACCCAATCCAACACTTGTGGGGAGAAGACAAAGCTGGATTCACACCCAAGTCCAGTCTGCACCGACATTGGGGACGTGGAGAAGAGAGCGGGGAGCAGATTTCGGGGGAGACCTGCTTGAATCTGATCCGGAGCCCAGAAGGATTCAGGAAGAGCTGAAAGCCAAAGGGGGATTCACCAAATACTAGGAGCAAAACAGTAACAATGCAGTTACAGGAAAGAATCTGCAGAACTGAGCAGATGCTGAACACTTGCAGGTCACATTGATGTATAAGATCGGTGAGAGGATTGTCTATAACATGATGGGAGTGTCCGGTCACAGCTGTAGTGGACGGTGAGATATGGAGCCTGGAAGTTACAAGGGCAGAACATTGTTACCATTTTGCTTGTCAGTGAATGTTCTACCTAAGACCGGTGGGAGGTCTTTAGGGGGATCACCTAGTTCACAAATCACAACCTATGACTGTCCTCTCACCCCCTTTACAGTCCCCAGGAGAGGGGGGCGGGTATAAGAACTTGTCTACGTGACCACCAATCACACCCTATCACTGTCCCCTCACCCCCTGTCTACCCCCATCAGGTGTTATGTGATCACCTAGCTCGCCAATCACCTCCTACCACTGCGACCTCAGCCCCTGTACAGTCCCGGGAGAAGGAGGGGGATACAAGGACTTTTCTTCATTTTATCCCCCTCTTACCGATCACATCCCGTTACCATCACCTCCCCCTCTACGGCCCTGAGCATTGTGGGTGCAGATACAGAGCGAATCCAACTCCAGCACTAACCAATATATTAGCCAACTCCATTGAGCAAGGTTTCCTGCCATCTAAACGATGAAGCCTCTTGTATTGTGGAGAACAGGACTTGCGTGCGTGCAGCCATCAGCGTGTGCGCGGTGCACGGACTCTGCACATCGTGTGCTCTCGTTTCGCGTGGGTGTTCTGCACCTCAGGCTCGCTCTGGTTTAGACTCTTGCCACAAACAGGAACTTTTGTGCATTATTTTTTTTATCATTACAAAAGATCACACTTTGATGTAAAACAACCTGAGGGCGCCATAGACTACCAAGCCCATGTTGCCCTTTAACAACGCGAGCTCTATGGGAGGATCAGGTTCTTGTTATTAAAAGTTTGTTAATTTTCCAGGCAGCAAACGGGTGAATCTCTAAACTTCCTGGAAACCCTGAGGAGCGGGCGCTTCAGCAAACTGGTGTCTGTGGGTCGTCCTGTCCTAATTCCTGCCCCTTCTCATCTCATGAGGACACAGGACGGCACAAACAAGAGCGAGGACCTGGGGAGACCGGGAGGAGGATGCAGACTCGGGTATTTCCAAGCAGCCGGTGACCACAAGACTCTTCTATGCGACTCCCAAAATAGCCGACTAAGAAGCTGGAAATTTCAGCCATAATTACAGTCCAAGAGACCCCGCCCAGGACCTGCAGGACGTCGCACCGCCGCTCGGCAGCGGGTTTACAGCCTATATTCTCGCGCATCGTGTTTTTGTTATATGATCAGTCTAATTAAGGTCACGGCGGTCGCTGGAATCTGGACTTCACATTCAAGGCTTTGTTTTTTCCGGTCTTTCATCTGCACAAGAGTCGCTGTGTGTGACCGCTCTATCTGCAGCACATCTCACCCTCTGCGGGGTAGTAATACAAGTAATGCAGATTCGCTGTGTGTGACCGCTCTAATCTGCAGCACATCTCACCCTCTGCGGGGTCGTAATACAAGTAATGCAGATTCGCTGTGTGTGACTGCTCTAATCTGCAGCACATCTCACCCTCTGCGGGGTCGTAATACAAGTAATGCTGTGACTCAATACTGTCGACTTTTATGAAGGACTTTCACCATAAATCATCAATGTGAATGAGAAGCACTCACCGGGAATCTTTAAGGTTTTTCTCCACAATTACAAATGTTACATTCCTTGTGGCTTAAAGTGATTGCGGCGCCTCCTCAAACTCACAGGAAAAACTGGTATCATTCCAACAATTACCCAGAAGCCCCGATGCTGGCACCCGACACCCAGCTCAGCACAGCGGGGACCATAGGTGGCTTATGGGGGCTTTACCATCACAAACACACAGCATATATCGATAGGACATGTAAATGATGTCAGATAGGTGCGGGTAACACTGCACCCTCAGCAAAATGGGTCCTCTCTTTCTGTTCTATGGGGAGTTCCGGGTAAGGGGTGCGTATGGGTATCCATTCTTCTATATGGGAGTCCCAGTACAGGGGAATGCGCTGTGTTCTCATTCTGTTCTATGGGAGGTTCCCAGTACAGGGGAGCGCTGTGTTCTCCATTTCCTCTATGGGTAGTTCCCTGTTAAGGGGAGCGCTGTGTTCTTTCCATTTCTCTATGGGAAGTTCCAGTACAGGGGAGCTGCATGTGTTCTCATTCTCCTCTATGTGGGTTCAGTACAGGGAGCGACTGTGTTTCTCCATTATGCTTCTATGGGAGTTCCCAGTACAGGGGAGCACGCTGTGTTCTCCGCAGTTTCTGTTCTATGGAGTTCCCAGTATCAAGGGGTGTGCTGTGTTTGTCCATTATTGTTCTATGTGAGTTCCTAGTAGCTAGGGGAGCGGCTGGTGATCTCCATTCTGTTCTATGCGGAGTTCCCAGTACTGGGGAGCGCGGTGTCTCCATTTCACTCTAATGGAAGTTCCCAGTACAGGGGAGCGCTTGTGTTCTTCTACGCTGTTCTATGGGAGTTCCCAGTACAGGGGGAGCGCTGTGTTCTCCCATTCTCACTCTATGGGAGTTCCCAGTGTACAGGAGGAGCAGCGGTGTTTTCCTATTCTCCTCTATGGAGTTACCAGTACAGGGGAGCGACTGAGTACTCCATTCTGTGCTATTTGGGGGGGAGGGTTTTCAAAAAAAAAAATTGGTCAGGGAGTGCTGTGTTCTCATTCTGTTATAGGAATTCCCAGTACAGGGGAGGGCTGTGTTTCCATTCCTGCTTCACTATGAGTTCCCATTACAGGGGGAGCGCTGATACTATCTTCTCCTCTATGGGAGTTAACCAGTACTGGGGAAGCGCTCGTGTTCTCCCATTCTCCTCTATGGGAGTTCCCAGTACAGGGAGCGCTTGTTCTTCCATTTCTCTATGGGAGTTCCTGTACAGGGATCGCTGTGTTCCATTTGTATATGGCAGTTCCTAGTACAGGGGGAGCGATGTGTTCTCTATTCTGCTCTATGGGAGTAATGTTCCAGTTACAGGGGAGGCGCTCTGTATCTCGTTTGTTCTATGGGTGTTCCCAGTAAGGGGAGCACTGTGTTATCCTATTACTGTTCTATTGGAGTTTTCCTGTACAGGGGAGCTGCGGTGTTCTCCATTCTGCTTTATGAGGAGTTCCCAGTATAGGGGCGCTGTTGTTGTCATTTGTTCTACGGGAGTTCACAGTACAGGGGAGCGCTGTGTTCTCATTCTGTTCTACGGACATATCTTAATTAATTTGGAGTTCCCAGTATTGGGAGACTGTGTTCTATTCTCCTCTATGGGGAGTTCCCGTTCAGGGGAGCGCTGTGTCTCCATTCTTTTCTATGGTAAGTTTCCCAGTACTGGGGGGGGGAAGCGCTGTGGTCTCCATTCTGTTTATATGTGACGTTCCCAGTAAGGGGAGCCTTATGTTTCCTGCTTTAACGTGAGTTCCTTAGTACAGGGGCGAGTGCGCTGGTTCTCCATTCTGTTTAGGAGTTCGCCATTACAGGTGAGCGCTGTGTTCTCCATTCCTACTCTTAATGGGCGTTCCCAGTCAGGGGCAGCGCTGTGTTGCTCCATTCTGTTCTTATGGGAGTTCACCAGTACAGGGAGCGCTGTGTTCTCTATTCTAGGTTCTAAGGGAGTTCCAGTAACTAGGGGAGCGCTGTGTTCTCAATTCTGTTCTATGGAGTTCCTGTACAGGGGAGCGCTGTGTTCTCCATTCTCTATGGAGTCCCCAGTACAGGGGAGCGCTGTGTTCTTTCTATTATCTTTTGTGTCTATAGGAGTTCCCGTAGTACAGGGTGAGCGCCTGTGTTCTCATTCTCCTCTATGGGAGTTCCAGTCCTGGTAGAGCGACTGTTTCTCCATTCTCCTCTATGGGGATGTTCCAGTAACAGGGGAGCGCTGTGTTCTCATTCTCTCTATGGGAGATTTCACCAGTACAGAGGTGCGCTGTGTTTACCATTCTCCTAATGGGAGTTCCCAGTTACTAGAGATGCGCTGTTTCTCATTCTCCTCTATGGGTTCCAGGAAAGGGGAGGCTGTGTTCTCAGCTTCTGTTCTGATTGGGAGTTACCAGTGACAGGAAGCGAGCTGTATTCTCCATTTTCTTATGGGAGTTCGACAGTCCAGGGGGGGGGGGAGAGCGCTGTGTTTCTCTATCTCCTCTGAGGGGAGTTCCCAGTGACAAGGGTGCGCTTGTGTTCTCTCATTCTTCTATATGGGTGTTCCCAGTACAGGAGAGCGCTGTATTCTCCATTCTCCTCTATGGATTCACAGAACAGGGGAGTTTATTTGGGCGTTATGTTTTTGGTTTTTTTCTGTTTGTTCCAATTTGTCTGTTTGTTTTACTATAGAAATGGGAGTTACCAGACAGGGGAGCGCTGTGTCTCGCTTCATTTGTTCATATGGGAGTTACCCTGTACAGGGGCAAGCGCTGTGATTACTTCATTCTGTTCTATGGAAGTTCCCAGTACAGGGGAGCGCTGGGTTCTCCATTCTGTTGTTTGGGAGTTCCCTAGTACAGGAGAGCGCAGCATTCTCAATTCTTTCTTTGGGGTTCCTGTAGCAGGAGAGCGCTGTGATTCTCCTTCTCCTCTATGGGAGTTCCAGTCACAGGGGAGGCATGTGTTCTCCATTATCTCTATGGGAAGTTCACCAGTACAGGTAGAGAGCTGTATACCTCATTTCTTCTCTATGGAAGTGCCCAGTACAGGAGAGGCAAGTATTCTCCTATTTATCTCTATGGATATTTCCCGTACAGGGGAGTGACTGTGTTTCATCTGTTCTATGGGAGTTCACGTTAGACAGGAGAAGCGCTGTAATCTCGCATTCTCTCTATGGGTGGTTCCTCAGTACAGGAGAGCGCTGCAATGTCTCCAGTTCTCCTCTTATGGGAGTTTCAAGTACAGGAGGTGCTGTATTCTCCATTCTGTTTCTATGGGAGTTCCAGTACAGAGGGTAGCGCTGTGTTCTCCATCTCCTCTATGGGAGTGTTCCCAGTACAGAGGAGCGCTGTGTTCTCCGTAGTTCTCTTCTATGGGAGTCCAGTTACAGCTGAGGTGCCAACCGTTTCTTAGGGACCCGCACTTATCAGACGCCTGTTGCTGTGCCATGAATGTCTGAGATTAGATATTGAGGATGCTAGAGCTGTAGGAGGTATCATGGTGGATGTGGCTTTAGATAGCTGACGATCATTTCATCATGACACTGATCACCAGTCTCTGCTCTCTCCTAGTCGGTGTAACTAGTGACATCATAGGAGGTAGTGGTTAAATAGCTGGTTTTGGCATTCAGACAGTGCTTTGCGCCTAACCCCTGAGGATGCCGCTTATATCAGCGAAACATGTTGGGGGGGTGAGGAGGGGAGTGATATGTTAATTGGTCTTTTAACCAGCAGATGGTTGGCAGGAGAAATCAAGATGGACGTATACATTATTTATAATGAAGATGTCTAACGCCAGATCTGTATAGTATACAAGTGTCGTTGTCATGTCTCTATACTACTCTCTCTGGGCTTTTATCGAGTAAGGTTCTAAATACAAGTTCTGTTTTAGGCCGTGTTCACACGGCTTATTCCCGACGGATTTGTGAGCAGGTATTCTGAGCGCTACAAATCCGGCCGTGAAACTAAGGGGGCGGGACGGGGGTGGCCGGAGCGCGGCGGGGGCGCTGCTCCCGGCCCATAGACAATGATTGTTTAACGGCGCACATTGTCGCGCCGAAATAATGTGCATGTCACTTTCCTCCCCGCGGCGGATTCGCCGAGGGGGATGGAGCGACGGATTCCACTGTTCTCAAATGAGAGCAGTGGATTACAGTAATTGCTGCCGCGGATTGGCGCCGTACTGAAGCGCAAATCGGCGCGTAGTACGGCGCATTAACGCCGGCAGGAGAATAAGCCAGTGTGAACGAGGCCTTAGAGATCATGGAAATGTAGGAGTTATAAAAGTTTTTGGATAGTTGGAAATTTTTGGTAACTTTGTTAAAAGGCGACTTGTCGTGAGATTGGGGGGTGGTCTCATCACAGCCAGGCCTCCCCTGCATTAGTTTGTCATTCAGACTATAACATGTTTCAATGATCGTTCACAGTACAGCTTGGTTATACTGATGAAAATTCCATGAAATAAATGGGAGGGGCCTGCAAGTCAGCCGCCTTTCAATAGAACGCAGAGGATTCAGGGGCCCGTTCTGGAGATGGGTCCCACCTCTGACATTCATGGTTTATCCCATCAATGTGACATCAATGTTTGTCCATTAGCAGGACGGGGAAAGGAGGACCCGACTTACTCCAGGCAGCGCTTTGGGGAAGAAGTGCTCTGGTAGAACTCGTCAGCGTCGTAGAACTCATCCTCGCTGCTGGAGTAGGAGAAGTCCGGCACCGTGTTCGGAGACAGGTTGACATGGCTGGGAGACGTCAGACTACTGCTGGGAACAGACTGACCGCTTCCTGCAGGGACAATGATGAGAGTTTATAACTGCAACACCACTGCAAACCTCCAGGGGTCTCCCTATCGACACGACCAGCGTAAACCCTCACCCCTTTCCCCGCTTACGGCATGGCCAGCCCCTTCTTCCCCCCCACCGTCTACGGCACTGCCAAACACAACACCCTCCACCCCCGTCTACAACACAGCAAAACCCCCTTCCCTCTGCGAGGCCAGCCCCCGCCCATGGCATGGCCAAACAACAACCCCCCCCCCCCCACCCCCGCCTACGGCACGGCCAAAACCAACACCCCCCGCCACGACTACGGCACGGCAGCCCCCCCCCCCCCCGGACGGACTGCGGCACGGCCAGTCCCTCCCCCCCAATCTATCGGCACGGCCGCAGCCTCCCCTCACCCCCAAAATCTACGGCACGGCCAGCTCCCCCCCCCCTATTAAGGCATCGGCCAAGCCCCTCCCCCCAATTTACGGCACGGCCAGCACCCCCCCCCCAATATAGGCTCGGGCCTCATCCCCCCCCCCCCCATTACGGCACAGGGCCAGCGCCCCCCCCCCGCATCTACGGCACGGCCAGCCGCCCCGCCCCATCTACGGCACGGCACCTGCCGCCCCCCCCCCCATCTACGGCTCAGACCGGCCAGCCGCCCAACCCCCCATTACGGCAACGGGCCAGCCGCCAGCCCATATACGGCACGGCCAGCCGCCCGCCATTACGGCACGGCCAGCCCGCCCCGGCCGCCCCCACCCATCTAGGAACGGCCAGGACGCCCCGCGACGCACCCCCCCTTCTAATCGGCACGGCCAGCCGCCAACGCGCCCCCCCACGCATCTACGGCCACGGCGGCATCCCCACCCCCCCATCTACGGCACTGGCCAAGCCGCCCCGCCGCCCCCATTCTACGGCTACGGCATGCCGCCCCGCCTCGCCCCCCCATCTACTGGCACGGCCAGCCGCCCCCCACGGCACGGCCAGCACGCCCGCCGCCGCCGCCCCCAATCTACGACACGGCGCAGCACACCCCCTTCCATCTACGGGACGTGGCCAGCCCCCCCCCCCCCCCCCATCTTTCGGCACGGCAGGCCCCCCCCCCATCTACGGCTCGGCAGCTCCCCCCCCGTCCTCCCCCATCTTACGGCTACGGCAGCCGCCCCCCCCCCCCCCCCATCTACGGCACGGCCCGCCTCCCCTCTCCTGTGCCGATGACATCTGCAGCCCTTCCCGCGGGGTCCGAGGTGCTGAGTTTGTGAGGAGGAGATAATTATGTAACATCTCACCCGTGCTGTTGGGCGTTGGCGTCTGATGACCGGCGAGGCTGCCCGCTACCGAGCCCACGGCCAAGGAGGAAGGACGCGGCTCTCCTTTACTAACCTGGACAGCTTCTGCAAGAGAAAGGCAAACCAGTCACCGTACAACCCAAGTTACCTCATGTTCAGCCTCGGCACCGAGTTGGACAATCTCCTTATGTTCTAGAGCCGTGACCACGAGAACAAAAGCATTAGCTTTAGAGGGATTGGCGGGTTTTTCTCGTATTAGTTACGCTTTCTATAGGTAACAGTTTATAGCACCTGTATTGATGTGATGTGTTTTAGGGGAGTTCACGCGAAGGGATTGGTCATGGATTCCGCATCCAACATCAGCGTCCAAACCAACTGTAAATTTTTTCCATTAGACCCTATGTGAAATCGGCGGCGTCGTTCAGACTTCACCGACTGAACATGAGTCTTATCGGTGCATCAAGGCCGTGATGCCAAAGAACTGACTGTTAATTCCTTGAGGTGTGAAACAATAATAAAGTGATGGAGGCAGATATCCGCCTCAGGCAGTCCGGGTCATTTCCATTGCTGCATGCATCATAGCAGAGTCGCCCGGTTTACTCAATAGCGCGCATGCGTATTAGACAGGTCGCCGTCGCCTGCAGCCGTCCCTAACGAAATGTTACACCCTACAGAGTAGGGAAAGGTGTTGCTGGGGAAGGGCTGCAGGTGGCTACACTACAAGAAAAAACGGAAAAATGGCCATACTCACAGCTAAGAAGCTGAAATGAGACTGAACACAGCACAGAGGCAACACCAGCCCCCATGCTATTTAAAAAAAACTTTTCTGCCCAACAGTATTGAGGAGGAGTGGGTGTCTGTATTTTGTGTTGGACACCCTAGAAGTGCTTAACGGCCTTCCCTGCCTAATGGTGGTGGCGAAATAGGCTTTGATTCAACATGGTGTAACACACTTTTATACTGGCATCAGTTTATTGTTTTATCTATATGCAATTAGAATACCGGCAGCCGCCCCCCTTATGCATGGAAGGTGTGCGAGCGGCTGTCTTAGGCTATGTTCACACGGCTTAATTGCGGGGCGTAATTACGCCCCGCAATTACCCCTGTGTGAGGGGGGCGGGGGGGGGGGTTGAGCGGGGGGCCGGCACTTCGCCGGCCCATAGACAATCACTGCCAGCGGCGCGTATACCCCCCTAGAAAGTGCCCTGTCAATATCTCCCCGCCCGGGCAGCTTCCCGGGCGGGGAGAGGAGACGTAATCCATAGTTCTCTATGAGAACTGTGAATTACCGTAATGAAGGGGCCGTTTTCGGCCCGTAAGTGGCGCACTTCGGCGCGTAATAGGGAAACCAAAATACGCCCATTTTAAGCCGTGTGAAAATCCTTTAACGGGTATTTTTGCATCTGAAACATCTCCCAATGTTTGGTACTGTGGCTTTTTTTTTGCATGCTATGTGAACACATGTTCAATTTAAGGTGCAGTTTTTTTTTTCTCCCTCTAGTGGTGAGATGGATGAGGTTTACCCACCAATCAACTGCAACATGGGTATTTTTATAAGTAGGCATGGGGGCTTGGTGTTGCCTCTATGCCTGTGTTCAGTCCTCATTTCACTTCTTACTGTGAGTATGCCATTTTTCTTGAAATAATTCCTCCTTTTTTCCTGTGGCTACACTACAGCAGCGATGGCCGCACATGCGCCCTGGACAGCAGGCCGGCCGCTCTGCAATAGTGAATGCAGTAATAAGGGACGACTGCCAGACACAGAAAACAAAACCCATGACATCAGTGCAGGTTAGAAACGTGCCACTACCTACAGGAACATAATTAATACAAAAAAAGCAGAACGACCCCGACAAGCCCTTTAATGAGTGAGGAAACCTGGCGGTAAAGGTTTCATATACGTGTGGCGCCACCACAGAGCATTACACAGATCTGATATTAACCTGTACTGCGGGACGGGGCAGGGACTCTTTACAGCTACTTCTACTGTGTGAAATGTTCTACACAAATATTTTGGAGAGCGACGTAAACCGCTGACCGCCTTAGAGAGCGCTTAAAGGGGAGCTCCAGAACAAAGCCGAGCTCGTCCGTCATCAGGGGAGGATTAAAAATAGAAGAAAAAAAAAAATTATTCAAGACAGGGCCCCTGTTTGGAGCAGAGAATCGCCCGTCCTTGCAGAGTTACTCTCCATTCATTTCGCCAGAAGTTTCTAGCACATCTGAGCATTGATCCTATCAGCACGCTATAAACGAGATGGGAACCCCCGCTAGAGGGATCGTCTAATCAGAGCCGGGCCCCCCCCTGTAATATTACATTGTGCTATTCAAACTATAACACAGGGAGGTCTCACGTCTGCCATAAGAGCCCCCCACGTCCTGGTGATGTCTGGAAACCCATCATGAGACAGTACCCAGGACTCCCCTTACCTGGCATGGGTACGGTCTGAGTTGGCATAGTGAGAATCGCTGCAGGCTCCAATGGACTTGGCTGATAGATCGAATCCACAGGATTTATGGTGCTCTGTGAAAAGATAACAAGATGGCGACTTAGAGAACAAGCCCCAAAATAACGCAAATATGACCGACCGAGCTCCAGGGCAGATGGAGAGAGGGAAGTCATCTATGAAGCAAAGGTAAAGACTGTGACCAACAAATCAGAGAAGAGAAGGTACGAGGAGAGAAATAATCACAGATATCCCTGCTAGTACCCCATAGAGGCTACGACCATTACTATCACTACTCAGGACCCCACAGAGGCTAACGACCATTACTATCACTACTCAGGACCCCCACAGTAGGCTACGACCATTTACTATCACTACCAGACTCCACAGAGGCTACTACCATTACAATCACCCTACTCAGGACCCCACAGAGGCTACGACCATTACTACACTACTCAGGAACTCCACAGAGGGTACAACCATTACTATCACTACTCAGGACTCCCACAGAGGCTACGACCATTACTATCACTACTCATAACCCCACAGAGGCTTCGACCATTACTATCACGACTCAGACTCCACAGAGGGCTACGACCATACTATCACTACTGAGGACCCCACAGAGGCTACGACCATAACTAATCACTACTCAACCCCACAGAGGCTACGACCATTACTATCACTACTCAGGACTCCACAGAGGCTACGACCATTACTAAGCACTACTCAGGACCCCAGAGTTTTACGACCATATACACACAATCACTACTCAGGACTCCAGAGACTCTACGGCCATTACCCTATCACTACTTCAGGACACCATAGGCTACAGACCATTACTATCACTACTCAAACCCCACAGATGCTACGACCATTACCATCAACTACTCAGAACCCCACAGAGGCAACGACCATATACTAACACTACTCAGACCCCACAGAGGCTACGACCGGAAAACTATCACTATCAAGCAAGCCCCAAAGAGGCTACGACCATTACTACTCACTACTCAGTGAACTCCACAGAGGCACGACCAATACTATCACTACTTAGGACCCCACAGAGGGTACGACCATGACTACCCCTACTCAGGACCCCACAGAGGCTACGACCATTACTATCACTACTCAGGACTCCACCGAGGCTACGACCATTACTATCACTACTCATGACTCCAGAGGTTACGACCATTACTATCACTACTCAGTACTGCCACAAGGCTATACGACCATTTACTAGTCACTACTCGCAGGGACTCCAGAGACGCTACGCCATTACTGATCACTACTCAGGACTCCAGAGACTGCTACGGACCATTACCTATCACTACAACAACTCCACAGAGGCTACGACCATTACTATCACTCTCATGTCTCCACAGAGCTTACGACCATTACTATCTAACCCTACTCAGGACTCCGAGAGGTGGTACTACCATTTACTATCACTACTCAAACCCCCACAGAGGAGCATACGACCATTACTATCACTATCTCAGGACCCCACAGAGGCTAACGACCATTACTATCACTACTACAGAACCCACACAGAGGCTACGACCATTACTATCACCAACTCATGACTCCACAGAGGCTACGACCATTACTATCACTACTCAGGACTCCCAGGGTTACGACCATTACTATCACTACTCTCAGGACTCCCACAAGGCTAACGACCATTACTATCACTACTCAGGACTCTCACAGAACTACGACCAATTTACTATCACATACTCAGGACCCCACAGATGTCTAACGACCATTACTATCACTAACTCAAGACGCCACAGAGGCTACGACCATTACTATCACTACTCAGGACTCCAGAGGTTACGACATTACTATCACTACTCGAGGACTCCACAGAGGCAATAACGACCAGTTTCTATCCACTACTCAGGACTCCACAGAGGGCTACGACCATTACTATCACTAGCTCAGTGACCCCACAAGGCTACGACCATTCTACTACCAACTACTCAAGACCCCACAAGAGGCTACGACCATTACCATCACTACACAGGATCTCCAGAGGCTACGTCCAATTACTATCACTACTCTTGACTCTCCACAGAGGCTAACTGACCATTACTATCACAACTCATTACTCCACAAGAGGCTACGACCATTACTATCACTACTCAGGACGTCCAGAGGCTAAGACCATTACTAACACTACTCAACTCAGGACTCCAGTCAGGCAACTATAACGACCATTTACTATCACTACTCAGGTACCCCACAGAGCGACGTCCATTACGATCACTAACTCAGACTCCGAGGCTACGACCATCACTATCACTACTCAGTACTCCACAGAGTCTACGACCTTTACTATCACTACTCAGGACTCCAGAGACGCTACGACCATTACTATCACAACTCAGGACTCCACAGAGGCTACGACCATTAATATCACTAAACTCAGGACTCCCAAGGCTACGGACCATACTATCACTACTCAGGAACTCCAGAGGCTACTGACCATTACAATCAACTACTCAGACTCACCAGAGATCTACCGACCATTACATATCACTACATCAGGACTCCAAAAGTGACTGACCCATTACTAATCACAACTCAGGGACATTCCACATCGGACTATAACGACCAATAATATCATGTATTCAGATCCTCCAAGGGCTACGACCATTACCCATCACTACACATATCTCCTAGGCTAACACCATTACTAACACTGACTCAGGACTGCAGAAGGCTACGACCATTACTATCACTACAACTTCAGGACTCCACAGAGTCTACGACCATTACTATTCACTTACCCAGGACCCCACAGAGGCCACGACCATACATCACTACTGAGGACTCCAGAGGCTTACTACCATTACTATCACTACGCAGACCCCACAGAGGCTACACCACTTACTATCAATTACTCAGGACCCCACAGAGGCTACACCATTACTATCACTACTCATGACCCCACAGAGGCTACGACCATTCCTATCTACATATCAGGACTCCAGAGACGCTACGACCATTACTATCACCACTCAGGACCCCACAGTGGTTACGACCATTACTATCACTACTCAGGACTCCAGAGACGCTACGACCATTACTATCACTACTCAGGACTCCACAGAGGCTACGACTCATTACTATCACTAATACAGGACCCACAGAGGCTACGACCCATTACTATCACTACGTCCAGTACCCCACAGAGGCTGACGACCATTACTATCAACTACTCAGGACCCCACAGAGGCCATCACTATTACTATCGACTACAGAGGACTCCAGAGGCTACGACCATTACTATCACTACTCAGACGCCTAGCAGATTACGGACCATTACTATCACTACTCAGGAGATCCAGATAACGCTACGAACCATAACAATCCACCACTCAGGACCCCACAGAGGGTAACGACCCATTACAATCACTACTCCAGGACTCAACAGAGTGCCTCACGACATTACTATCACTACTCAGTGACAAACCAAAGGCTAACCGACCATACTATCACAACTCAGGACTCCACAGAGGCTACGACATTACTTATCACAAACGGCCAGGACCCCACATAGGCTACGACAATACTATCATCTGCTGAGACACCAGAAGCTACGACCATACTATCACTAATCATGACCCCACAGAGCTACGAACCCAATTACTATCACTACTCAGGACCCCAAAGAGGCTAACGAACCATTACTAACACTACTCAGGACCCCACAGAGGCTACGACCATTACTATCACTACTCCAGATCTCCAGAGGCTACTGACCCATTACTATCACTACTCAGGAGTCCACAGAGCCTACGACACATTACTATCACTACTCAGACCCACAGGAGGGTACGACCATTACTATCACTACTCAGTTCTCCAGAGACGCTACGACCATTACTAACACCACTCAGACCCCACAGAGGGAAATACCAATTACTACCAA
The DNA here is from genome assembly GCA_025379985.1 of Phyllomedusa bahiana. Classification (NCBI taxonomy): domain Eukaryota; kingdom Metazoa; phylum Chordata; class Amphibia; order Anura; family Hylidae; genus Phyllomedusa; species Phyllomedusa bahiana. Next base: position 37,230 of record JAODAL010023004.1, read on the forward strand.
CTACTCAGACTCCATAGAGGCTACGACCAATTACTATCATCTGCTGAGGACTCAGAGCTACGACCATTACAATCACTACTCAGGACCCCACAGAGGCTACGACCGATTACTATCACACTCCAGACACCACAGAGCTACGACCATTACTATCGATACTCATCAGGACCCCACATAGGCAACGACCATTACTATCACTACTCAGGGACCCACAGAAGGCTAACGACCATTACTATCAATACTGCAGGACCCCACAGAGGCTGACACCATGTACTACCACTTACTCAGACTCCATAGAAGGCAACGACCAGATACTATCACTGCTGAGGACTCCAGAGGCTACGACCATTACTATCACCACTCAGGACCCCACAGAGGCTACGACCATTACTACAACTACACAGGCCTCCATAGAGTCAAAGACCATTACTACCACTACACAGACTCCCACATAGGCTATCGACCATTACTATCACTACCAGGACACCATAGGCTACGACCATTACCATCACTACTCCGGACCCCACAGAGGCAACGACCATACAATCACTACCAGGACTCCACAGAGGCTACGACCTTACTAACACTGCTGAGGACACAGAGGCAACGACCATGGACTATCACTACTCGCGACTCCACAGAGGCTACGACATTAATATCACTACTCAGGACCCACAGAGGCTACGACCAATACTATCACTACTCAGGACTCCAACAGAGGCTACGACCATTACTATCACTACTGATGGACTGTCCACAGAGGCTACGACCATTACTATCACTACTCAGGACCCCACAGAGGCTACGACATTACTATCACTACCAGGTCTCCAGAGGCTACGACCATACTATGACAACTCAAGGACTCCACAGCAGGCTACTACCATTAACTATCACTACTCAGACTCCACAGATGCTACGACCATTACTATCACTACTCAGGACTCCCACAGAGGCTACGACCATTACTATCACTACTCAGGACCTCCACAGAGGCACGACCATTACTATCACTACTCAGGACGTCCACAGAGGCTATGACCATAACTATCACTACTGCATTACCGCGACAGAGGCTACGACCATTACTATCACTACTCATGAACCCCACAGAGGCCAAGAACCATTACTATCACTACTCAGTGGCTCCAGAGGCTATGACCATTTACTATCACTACTCAGGACCCCCAAGCCTACGACCATTACTACACTAACTCATGACTCCAGAGGCTATGACCATTATTATCAATATTCAGGACCCCACAGAGGGCCAAGGACCATTACTATCACTACTCAGCGACCCCCACAGAGGCAACGACCATTACATCACTACTCAGGACTCCACAGAGGCTGACTCCATTAACTATCACACTCAGGGACCCCACAGAGGCTACACCATTACTATCACTACACAGAAACTCCACATAGGCACGACCATTACTATCATACTCAGGACTCCAGAGACCTAACGACCATTAACTATCACTACTCAGTACCCCACATAGGCTACAACCATTACTATCACTACTCAGATCTCCAGAGGCTACGACCATTACTATCACTACTCAGATCTCCAGAGGCTAACAACCATTACTATCACTACTCATGACTTCCACAAGGCTACGACCATCTACAATCACTACCAGGCTCCAGAGGCTACGACCATTACTATCCACTACTCAGGACTCCACAGAGGCTACGACCATTTACTAATCACTACTCAGGACTCCACAGAAGGCTACGTACCATTACTATCACTACTCAGGACACCACAAGGCTACGACCATTACTATTATCACTACACAGGACCCTCACAGAGGGCTTTTTTCTTTCTACGACCCATTACTATCACTAACTCAGGACCCCACAGAAGGCTACGACCATTACTAATCTACTAACTCAGGACTCCCACAGAGGCAACGACCATTACTATCATTAACTCAGATCTCCAGAGCCAACGACCATTACTATCACTACTCCCCAGGACTCCAGAGGCTAACGACCATTACTATCACAACTCAGGAGGACTCCACAAGGTCTACGACCATTACTTCACTACTACAGGACTCCAGAGCCTACGACAATTACTATCACTACACGGAAACAACCACAGTGGCAACGACCATTACTATCATTATTCAGGAACCCACAGAGGCTATACGACCATTACTATCACTAATCAGGACTCCACAGAGTCTAAGACCAGTACTATAACTTCTCAGGACTCCACAGAGGCTACGACCATTACTATCACTACTCAGGACCCACAGCAGGGACGACTCATTACTAATCACTACTCAGGACCCCACAGAGGCTACGACCATTACTATCAAATAACTCCGGACTCCACAGATGCTACGACCAAGATACTATCACTACTCAGGACTCCACAGAGCTACGACCATTACTGATCACTACACAGGTACTCCACAGAGGCTACGACCATTACTTCACAACTTCAGACCCCACAGAGGCCCACGACCATACATCACTACTCAGGACCCACAGAGGCTAACGACCATTACTATCACTAACTCAGGACCCCACAGAGCTATACGACCAATAACTATCACTACTCGTCAGGACTCCACAAGGCTACGATCCATTACTATCACTACTCAGGACCCAACAGAGCTATACGACCATTACTATCACTACCTCAGGACACCAGAGGCTAAACGACCATTACTATCACCACACCACTCAGGACCCCCACAGAGGCTACGACCATTTACTATCACTACGTCAGGACACCCGAGGCTACGACCATTACTATCACTACACAGGACACCAGAGGCTTACACCATTAATATACCACTCAGGACCCCCACAGGATGGGAACGACCATTACTATCATACTCAGGACCGCCACAGAGGCTAACGGACCATTACTATCACTACTCAGGACTCCAGAGGCTACGACCATTACTATCACTCCTCAGGACTCCCACAAGGCTACGACCATTACTAACACGTACTCAGTGACTCAACAAGAGCTACGACCATACTATCACTTACTCAGGACTCAGAGCTGAACGGACCATTACTATCACTACTCATGACTCCAAGGCTAAGTACGACCATTACTATCACTACTCAGTACCCCACAGAGGCTACTACGTACCATATACTATCACTACTTCATGACCCCCAAGTAGCTACACCATTACTTTCACGACTCAGGACCCCACAGAGGGCTTACGACCATTACTATCACTACTCAGGACTCCACAGAGGCAACGACCATTACCTATCACTACGTCAGGACCCACAGAGGCTACGACCATTACTATCACTACTCATCAGGACTCCACATAGGCTAAGACCATTACATCACTACTACAGACCCCACAGAGGCTACGACCATTACTATCACTACTCAGGACCCACAGAGGCTACGACCATTCACGATCACTACTCAGGACTCCACAGAGGCTTACGACCATTACTATCCACGTGACTACTCAGACCCCACAGAGGCTACGACCATTACTATCACTACTCAGGACTCCACAGAGGCTACGACCATTACTATCACTGCTGAGGACTCCAGAGGCTACGACCATTACTATCACTGCTGAGGACTCCAGAGGCTACGACCATTACTATCACTGCTGAGGACTCCACAGAGGCTACGACCATTACTATCACTACTCAGGACTCCAGAGGCTACGACCATTACTATCACTACTCAGGACTCCAGAGACGCTACGACCATTACTATCACTACTCAGGACTCCAGAGAGACTACGACCATTACCATCACTACTGAGGACTCCACAGAGTCTACGACCATTACTATCACTACTCAGGACTCCAGAGGCAACTACAATAGACCATCACTACTTCAGGGACTCCAGAGGCGACGACCAATACTATCACTACTTCAGGACTCCATAGAAGGCTACGACCATTACTATCGATAACTCAGGACCCAGACGGCTACGACCATTACTATCACTAACTCAGTATCTCCAAGGCTATAAACGAACAATACTATCACTCACTCCAGGACTCCCACAGAGGCCTAACGACCATTACCATCACTACTCAGGACTCCCACAGAGGCTACGACCATTACTATCACTACTCAGGACTCGCATATACGCTGACGACCATTACTATCACTACTCAGGACTCCAGAGGCTACGACCATTACTATCACTGCTGAGGACTCCAGAGGCTACGACCATAACTATCACTACTCAGGACCCCCACAAAGGCACGACCATACTATCACTACTCCCGGACTCCAGAGCTACGACCCATTACTAACACTACTCAGTACGACACCAGAGGACCGCACGACCATTACAATCAGGCTACTCAGACTCCAAGAGCAGACGAACGACCATGTACCGATCACTACTGAGACTCCACAGAGTCTACGACCATTACAATCACTACTCCGGACTCAGAGGCTACGACCTTACCATCACTACTCAGGACTCCAGAGGCTACGACCATACCTATCACACTCGGACTCCATAGAGGCTACGAACCATTACTATCATTCACGCAGGAACTCCAAAGGCTACGACCATTAACTAATCATACTCTCAGACTCCAGAGGCTACGCCATTACTATCACCTACTCCAGGACTCCACAAGGGCGTACGACCATTACCATCACAACTCAATGACGTTCCACTGAGGCTATAAACGACCATTACTATCACTACTCAGGACTCCAGAGACGCTACGACCATTTACTATCACTACTCAGGACACCATAGACTCTAAAACGTACATATTACTATCACTATTCAGGACTCCACAGAGGCTACAACCAGTTACTAGTCACTACTCAAGTCAGATCTCCAGACGCTACGACCATTACATCACTACTCAGGAACTGCCAGGGGCTACGACCATACTAGCACTACTCAGATCTCCAGAGGCTACGACCATTACTATCACTACTCATGAACCCACAAGGCCTTATGACCATTACTATCACTACGTCAGGACTGCCACAGAGGCTACGACACATTTACTATCACTACTCAGGACTCCCACAGAGGGCAAACGACCATTACAACACCTACTCAGATCACCAGAGGCTACGACCATTACTATCACTACTCAGACTCCAGAGGCTTACGACCATTACTATCACTACTCAGTACTCCAGAGGACACGGACCATTACTATCACTACTCAGGAACCCCCGGACAGAGGCACGACCATTACTATCACTACTCAGATCTTCCAGAGGCTACGACCATTACGATCACTACTCTAAGGACTCCAGAGGCTACGACCATTACTATCACTACTCAGGGACTCCATGAGGCTGACGACATTACTATCACTAACTCAGATCTCCAGAGGCAACGACCAATACCATCACTACTCAGACCCCACAGAGGCTACGACCATTACATCACTACTCAGAACCCACAGAGCTACGACCATTAACTATCACAACTCAGGACTCCAGAGCGTACGACCAATTACTATCACTACCGGATCCCCACAGAGACTACGACCATTAACTATCACTACTCAGGACTACCAGAGGCTACGACCATTACCATCACTACTCAGGACTCCCACAGAAGCTACAACCATTACTTATCACTACTCATGGACCCCCACAAAGGCAGAGGCTACGACCATTACCATCACTACTCAGGACCCCACAGAGGCTACGACCATTACTATCACTACTCAGACTCCAGAGGCTAACGACCATTACATCACTAAATCAGGACTCCCAGAGGCTAACGACCATTACTATCACTACTCAGGACTCCACAGAGGCTACGACCATTACTATCACTACTCAGGACTCCACAGAGGCTACGACCATTACTATCACTACTCAGGACTCCACAGAGGCTACGACCATTACTATCACTACTCAGGACCCCACAGAGGCTACGACCATTACTATCACTACTCAGGACTCCACAGAGGCTACGACCATTACTATCACTACTCAGGACTCCAGAGGCTACGACCATTACTATCACTACTCAGGACCCCACAGAGGCTACGACCATTACTATCACTACTCAGGACTCCAGAGGCTACGACCATTACTATCACTACTCAGGACCCCACAGAGGCTACGACCATTACTATCACTACTCAGGACTCCAGAGGCTACGACCATTACTATCACTACTCAGGACTCCAGAGGCTACGACCATTACTATCACTACTCAGGACTCCACAGAGGCTACGACCATTACTATCACTACTCAGGACTCCACAGAGGCTACGACCATTACTATCACTACTCAGGACCCCACAGAGGCTACGACCATTACTATCACTACTCAGGACCCCACAGAGGCTACGACCATTACTATCACTACTCAGGACTCCACAGAGGCTACGACCATTACTATCACTACTCAGGACTCCACAGAGGCTACGACCATTACTATCACTACTCAGGACCCCACAGAGGCTACGACCATTACTATCACTACTCAGATCTCCAGAGGCTACGACCATTACTATCACTACTCAGGACCCCACAGAGGCTACGACCATTACTATCACTACTCAGGACTCCAGAGACGCTACGACCATTACTATCACTACTCAGGACTCCAGAGGCTACGACCATTACTATCACTACTCAGGACTCCACAGAGGCTACGACCATTACTATCACTACTCAGGACTCCACAGAGGCTACGACCATTACTATCACTACTCAGGACCCCACAGAGGCTACGACCATTACTATCACTACTCAGGACCCCACAGAGGCTACGACCATTACTATCACTACTCAGGACCCCACAGAGGCCAAGACCATTACTATCACTACTCAGGACCCCACAGAGGCTACGACCATTACTATCACTACTCAGGACCCCACAGAGGCTACGACCATTACTATCACTACTCAGGACCCCACAGAGGCTACGACCATTACTATCACTACTCAGATCTCCAGAGGCTACGACCATTACTATCACTACTCAGGACTCCAGAGGCTACGACCATTACTATCACTACTCAGGACTCCAGAGGCTACGACCATTACTATCACTACTCAGATCTCCAGAGGCTACGACCATTACTATCACTACTCAGGACTCCACAGAGGCTACGACCATTACTATCACTACTCAGATCTCCAGAGGCTACGACCATTACTATCACTACTCAGGACCCCACAGAGGCTACGACCATTACTATCACTACTCAGGACCCCACAGAGGCTACGACCATTACTATCACTACTCAGGACTCCAGAGGCTACGACCATTACTATCACTACTCAGGACTCCACAGAGGCTACGACCATTACTATCACTACTCAGGACTCCAGAGGCTACGACCATTACTATCACTACTCAGGACTCCAGAGGCTACGACCATTACTATCACTACTCAGATCTCCAGAGGCTACGACCATTACTATCACTACTCAGGACTCCACAGAGGCTACGACCATTACTATCACTACTCAGATCTCCAGAGGCTACGACCATTACTATCACTACTCAGGACCCCACAGAGGCTACGACCATTACTATCACTACTCAGGACCCCACAGAGGCTACGACCATTACTATCACTACTCAGGACTCCACAGAGGCTATGACCCCTATTGTAGGACTAGTTTTCTCATGTTAGGTTATTTGTCCATTACGCTGATATTTAGAAAAATAACAATGTAATCTTTGCAGCCATAACACATTACACAAGAGCAGAGTAACTCAAGGCTGGTGCCGTCCACTGCAATAAATATTTAATAAGTAAATACATTTAACAAATGCTGAAACCAAACAGCAGAACAAAGGAAACTGAAGATGAAAACAAAGCTGTAGCGCCCGTCGCAGCCCAAGGCCATAAAGGGCGCTGCTTCACTTTACTTTTTTTTTTGTTACCCTGGAAATCCTCTTTAGATGGGTTTTGCCATTACAAACCTTGATGGTATATTAACAGAATATGGCGTCAATGTCCGGTAGATGCAGGTCCCACCTGTGAGACCAGCACAGACCTCCAGAGCGGGCCCCCGAAACTCCCGGTTCTGAATGGAGACGTGGCCGCGCTTGCATGGTCACTAATTTCAATGGGAGTTCCCGGTACATCCAAGCACTGCTTTCTCAACTCCCACAGAAATGAATGGAGAGTGACTCTGCAGGTGCAGCCACTTCTCCATTTGGAACGGTGAGTTCCAGGGGCCTGGTCTGGAGGTCTGTGCTGGTCTCACAGGTGGAGCCCACACCTGTCTGACACTGATGGTCTATCTTATCGATATGCCCTCAATATCTGTGATGGCAAAACGCTTTTCAAGGGGTTGTCCATGTGTAATACTTTATAAACACATTCCTTTAGGTGCTGCACCTCTCTCCTCAGCCACGTTCCAGCGCTGTCCGCCGTCTCCGCAGCTCTTCTATTTACCTCCTGGTCCTGGTAGCTTGGTTGCAGTGGTCACTTGCATTGCTGGACATCATCATTTCGGGCTTTTCACTTCCAAACACTGATGTCAGGAAACGCCATGTGACTGCTGCTACCAGGAGCAGTAAGTACACGGGAGATCCGAGGAGACGGCAGACAGCGGCAGTGCTGGGACGAAGGATGCACAACAGCATAACCTTATTATACTCATTCCACATGACGAGCCATTGAATGTGAACAAGGCTCACGTACTGTAAGGAATGGAGCGTTATGAAGAAGGCAGACACGCCCCTTGTCCGGATCCGACTCATGGTGTCCGCGATGTGCGAGGCCTAAATGGTTAAACTATGTGACTCTGAAGCTTGAAAAGAAAAGTCATGCAAACAGGACGGCATGAAGACTACAGGGAGAGGAGAGTGGTAGAGAGGAGTAGGATGGCGGTGCAGAGACCAGGAGAAAGTGACAGGAGCCAGGCATTAATGGGCGAGGTCACGCTCAGATTTGCTCTATATAATTTCCGATGTTTCGGGTCGTGCAGATTTTCCCTGCGGCGCTTAAGTCCTTCTCATATCTGGTCTTAAAAATCTGTATCTGTAAAGTCTTAATTTACAGCAAGATCTGCAAGACTTCACCACAACAAACCTGCGCACCATCCGCAACAGAGCAGACATCTTTGAATGTTCACCTCATTTTTTTTTTTTTTTTTAGTAGGACCCATTGAAAATTAAAGGAAAAAAATTCTCCTAAGCTTGCACCCAGCTCTGCGCCGTCCTCACCTGCCGTCGGTCGTCTTCTGGATGGGGATGTCCCCGCTACATCTGCTGATCGGCTGCAGCGGGCACATGCTACTGCCTGACGTATTGATTCGTAAGCGAGCTGTCTGACCGGTGAAGTCCGGCAGCGGCAGGTGACCGCTGCAGCAGAGGACGACGACTGAAAGGCAACGGCGGAGGAGGACGGTGCAGTGTTGGATCCGCGGTGAAGGGAGAGGCGGCGAGAATGCTTTATTGGGCACTGCTATGGGGCAACCCCTCTAAATGCCTGGTTCTGTATTCTGCTGCAGATCTTACCTACACTGCCACGTGATACTCCGCTTACATGGAGAGGATAGGAGCAGATGCCTGTGGGCCCGGGTCAGAGACATCAGAGAGGTGGGAGAGGAAACCTGCCTCCGTCCGCTCCGGCTCTGTTTTTGATCTTTAAGGAGTTATGTTTCCAATGAGAAGATTCTTTTAAAAGCTACTGCGACTAGTAAGAGAGGTGCGCCCACTTCAGACACTGCCGGCTTATCGCTACAGCTATCAATCACATATCTCTAGAACGAGCCCCAAAACCTCTCCGTTCCGTACAACGATGGTTGGTACAGCCAAGCAGCACCGCATCAGATGATGGTGGCATTTCCTAGCAATGTACCTTCAATGTCTACAGTGGGAGCCCTCCTTTAAATCCGCAGACTGTACGCAGACCATCGTTAAATCCCTTACCGAAATTCACCATTCATTTACGTCACGACTTTGGGATGGATCCCGGTCATTTAATCACTTAGACACCGCAGCAAACATGGCTTTGTGCTCTGCTGGACCCTCTGATTGCCAACAGGTTATCATGGCAGACGGGGGCCAAGTGAAGACCTCCAGGACTACTCCCTACATACTTCTATTACACACAGGGTGTTATCAGTAATAGTATTGGAAAAGAGTTTATAAAAAAAAAAAAAAAGTTTTACAAATCTATAAAAATACTTTTTTGTTGTTTTTGTTTTTTAAATCCCATACGGTGAAAACCATTAAAAAAAAAAAAAATTACAGGGTTTTTTGTCATTTTGCCTCCCCAAAAAACGGACATAAAAATTGAATAAAAAAAAAAGTCACATGAATCCCAAAATGGCACCAACATAAACTACACTGCGGCTACCTCCAGCATTCACCAGATGCAAGCCTCTTCCTCATCTGCCTAATTCTATTGAAAGGGGACCGATTCCAGTTTTGGGTCTTCGGCTATAGACCTGCACCTATCAGACGTTGATGCCGTATCCTATCAATACGCCATTAAAGTCTATGGACGCTCGGCCGACCTGAGCATTCATGTCTATAGTCTCAGAGGACAGGTGTCGGCCATACAAGCACTCAGCCGACAGCCTTCCTTGGAGTCTATGGGGCCGCAATGTTCATGGTGATCTCAAACCCTTCCAGTTTTGGTTCGGGTCCTAAACGCTCAGTTTGCCCGTTGCCAAGTGACATTTGGCCACAAATCCAACATCTGCCGCCAGGAAAGAGAGAATCTGCAGAAACAGTGAGTGTGAATGTGGGAGCAATGGTTACTCTAAGAAGCGGGTGAGGTGGAAGGATCTAGAAGAATGGTGCAGGAGGTCCTCCCGAGGGGGATGCTCTGCAGAGATAAAGGAGGTAAGGCATCAGGGTTAACTTACTATCAGTCCATCTGCGTGCTTGTCCTCGTTAGTTTGGTCCTTAAGAGAAAGAAACGTTAACAGTGTGAACATGCAGCAACGACTGCGGGCACAGACAACAACCGAAACCTCCAGCCGGGCCCCGTGCGGCTGGTATGGGGCCCTCCGAAGTAGTGGGGGTGACACTCGCTCCCTCAACCCTTGAAGGGGCTCGGTCAGGAGTGCACTTCCGTGCCGCGGGACTGTTTGTAGGAGGCTACGAGCCGATCATCACACAGAAGAGGAGGGAGACGCTTGTACCATCACCCCATTCATTTCTATCATACAGCCAAGCACACGAATGGGGGGCACAGCTGCAGGCGCCACCCTCCCGATATCCGAGGTGGTCGGCTCGCAGCTTGCTGCAAAGACAGAACCCCTTAAAGGAGAATTTCAGTTTTTTTTTTCCCTCCTTAGTTGATTAGATATCACTTTTCAGTGCACTATGGTGCCAGTAACTTTCCTTACCTGCAGCTGCATCCAGGATTTCTGGATGATGCAACAGTCTCTCTTCAGTCACACGACCTGCACTCTGATTGGCTGATAGACACTGTGTATTTGATGCTGACAGGAAGTCTCTTCTCTCTATGTATTCCCATGAGACTCCCATAGGATCAGACAGATTCACTTCCAGGTCACAGAACCATGCTGTGTGTGTCAGCAGCTCAGAGTGCAGGTCACATGACTCAGGGGCAGCAGTGAGAAATCCTCTATTCAGCTGCAGGTCACATGATCCAATGGCAGCAGTGAGGAATCCTGTATTCAGCTGCAGGTCACATGACCCAGGGGCAGCAGTGAGAAATCCTGTATTCAGCTGCAGGTCACATGACCCAGGGGCGGCAGTGAGAAATCCTGTATTCAGCTGCAGGTCACATGATCCAGGGGCAGCAGTGAGAAATCCTGTATTCAGTTGCAGGTCACATGACCCAGGGGCGGCAGTGAGAAATCCTGTATTCAGCTGCAGGTCACATGACCCAGGGGCGGCAGTGAGAAATCCTGTAATTTAGCTGCAGGTCACAAAGACCCGGGCAGCAGTGAGAAATCCTGTATTCAGCTGCAGGTCACCTGACCCAGGGCAGCAGTGAGAAATCCCCGTAATCAGCTGCAGGGCACGTGACCCAGGGGCGCAGTGAGAAATCCTCTATTCAGCTGCAGGTCACGTGACCCAGGGCGGGAGTGAAAATCCTGTATTCAGCTGCAGGTTTACATGACCCCAGGGGCGGCAGTGAGAAATCCTCTATTCAGCTGCAGGTCACAGGACCCAGAGGCAGCAGTAGGGAAAACCCCGTATTCAGCTCAGGTCACATGACCCAGAGGCAGCAGTGAAAAATCCTGTATTCAGCTGCAGGGCACATGACCCAGAGCGGCAGTGAGAAATCCTGTATTCAGCTGCAGGTCACATGACCCAGAGGCGGGAGTGAGAAATCCTTATTCAGCTGCAGGTCACATGACCCAGGGGCGGGAGTGAGAAATCCTGTATTCAGCTGCAGGTCACATTAAACCCCGTGGCGGCAGTGAGAAATCCTGTATTCAGCTTTCAGGTCACATTACCCAGGGCGGCAGTGAGAACTCCAGTATTCAGCTGCAGGTCACTTGACCGAGAGGCTGATGTGAGAATTCCTGGATTCAGCTGCAGGTCACTTGACCCAGGGGCAGCAGTGAGAAATCCTGTATTCAGCTGCAGGCCACATGACCCAGGGGCAGCCGTGAGAAATCCTGTATTCAGTTGCAGGTCACATGACCCAGGGGCGGCAGTGAGAAATCCTGTATTCAGCTGCAGGTCACATGACCCAGTGGCAGCAGTGAGAAATCCTGTATTCAGCTGCAGGTCACATGAACCAGGGCCCGCAGGAGAAATCCTGTATTCCCGCTGCAGGCCACATGACCCAGGGGAGCCGTGAGAAATCCTGTATTCAGTTTCAGGCACATGACCCAGGGGCGCCGTGAGAAATCCTGTATTCAGTTGCAGGTCACATGACCCAGGCGGGAGTGAGGGAAAACCTGTATTCAGCTGCAGGTCCACATGACCCAGTGGCAGCAGTGAAGAAATCCTGTATTCAGCTGCAGGTCACATGATCCAGGGCAGCAGTGAGAAATCCTGTATTCAGCTGCAGGTCACATGACCCAGGGGCAGCAGTGAAAAATTCTGTACTCCGCTGCAGGTCACATGACCCAGTGGCAGCATTGAGAGATCCTGTATTCAGCTGCAGGTCACATGACCAGGGCAGCAGTGAGAAATCGTATAATTTAGCTGCAGGTCACATTGACCCAGGGGCAGCAGTGAGGAATCCTGTATTCAGCTGCAGGGCACATGACCCAGTGACAGCAGTGAGAGAAACCGTATTCAGCTGCAGGTCACATGACCCAAAAGGCAGCAGTGAAGAAAATCCTGTATTCAGCTGCAGGTCACATGACCCAGGGCAGCAGTGAGAAATCCTGTATTCAGCTGCATGTCACATGACCCAGGGGCAGCAGTGAGAAATCCTGTATTCAGCTGCATGTGAGCAAGATTACTGGCTCTACTGTGCACCTAGAAGCAAATCCTAATGAACTAAAGGGAAAAAAAACCAGAGTGCTCCTTCAAGCACCGAGCAATTTTGTTTTCACTTTCTTCATCGCAACTTTAAAAAGACCGTAACTTTTTTTTTTAATTTTTTCCATTGGCAACCACGGAGGGTTTGGGTTTTTCCCTGGGAAACCATTAAACATCTTGTAATGGTACCTTTTTCCGGGAAAACTAACAACAAACTTTTACAATTTTTTTCTGGGAGGAATGAAAAAAACCAATGAATTCCACGTCTGTGTTTTTGGGGTTTTCGGTTTACGCTGTTCACCATATGGTAAAATACAGTCATAATGTGTTCTGTGCATCCATGCGATGAAGGGAATAAGACATTTTTTGGAAATTTTTTTCTTTTATTTTATGCACAACACCTATTTTTGGTTTTACTACTGATTACGTCCCCCCAGGGCACATCAACCTGCACTCACTGGACGGCTCATATAATACACAGCAGGGCTCATGGTGCATTATACTATGGCGGTCAGTGTGAAGCTGCCAGGTATCCTACTGGGCCCTACCTCTGGCAGACATATCCGTGTGGACCCATCAGCATCCTAGGAATGCACTGCAGGGGGTGTGAATTGGGAGAGGGCCCCCGGGTCACTACTGGGCTGCAAAAACTGGGGGGGAAAAAACAGCCCCGGACCTTCTTTTTTTTCTCCAAACCCGCGGCATCAAGCGGGGTTTCCGGACACGGGCACCTGAGCCCCTGTGGCACCGGGCACAGGACACCTGCCAGCTTCTCTCTACCGCACTGACAAGAGACGCACTGTGGTGTCCAAAGGGGCCAAAAAAAGGTTTTCCCCACTTTTTTGGGAAATTAAAAAAAAAAATCACGGTTTTTGCCCCAAAACTTTAGACGGGAAAAGCCCGCCTTTCCCAGAACCCCCCCGCACTGTGGGCCCTTTTGGGCTTCACACGGGGACCCTCTAACGGCCGCACCAAGCGCAAAGGGGGGGCTCCCCCTAAAAAGCTTTTTCAGTGATCTTTCAGGACCCTTTCATCCTATCTGTATTTTAGGAGGTATCACCAGTGGGCCATCACCCAAACCCTCCCCTGATAAAAAACCCCTGGGAGAGCAAATTTTGCAAACCCGGGTTATACAAGGTCTTCCCAAATTTTCCCCGGAACTTCCCCCTTTAGCCCCCAGACAAACAGGGAAAGGCCATCGCTCCCTAACCGGATGGTTTTTGGGTTTTGGGGGAATTTCTGGTATCCTAACTTAAAAAAATATCACGAGCCCCCCTCTGAAACCCTCCCCGGGGGGAACCCGCCCAATTTTAACCTAAACCCCCCACATCCCTGATCTGCCCTTCACAGGGGGGTCGCAGGAGCGGGATACACCCCGGGAGGGGGGGGGGGGGGGGGGGGGGGGGGGATAATCCACACTGGGGATGGAAAGAGATTTTCCGGATTATGAGGATCAAGCTCTCTTTTGCAAGGGCCCCGCAGTGCGAATGAAATGGGACAATCTCACGCCGAGGGGTTAAGGGCCGCCGCCCTTTCCCCTTCCCGCCCCCACGGACCCCAAATTTTTCCACATTAGGAAGCAAAGGAAGAGAATAAATCCGAAATTAATGAAAGGTGGAGGCAGTGCCTCCTCCTGAGACCCTCCCCAGTGGGGACCCCCGGCCCCCCCTGAGACCCGGCCCCCGAGCTGGAGACCCGGTCCCGCACACGAGCGGACACAGGGGCGTACTTCCCCAAGAACCAAAAAAGGTCAACGGGGCGGTTTAGAAACCTGCAGCCCGGTGTAACCCGGGGCCAAAGGTCTTTGGAGATCCTCTAGGGGTTTTTCCCCTTTGTAAAATCCTCCCCCGAGGCCTTTCCTACCTTGCTACATGCTCAACCCGGGGATGCCTAACACCCCCCATTCCCCTTCTGCCTATAGAGCGCCGGGAAAAAACCGAGCACACCACAAAACTCAGGACTCCCATAGAAATGAACAGGGAGAACTGCAGCCATCGCAAGCAACGAGCCGGCCTCAGAGAGGATTGTGCAAGATAGAAAGCGAAGACGACTGCATCCTACTTATCTGGGTCTGGCGGCAGAGAGCCGCCCGGAGGGAAAGGGGGGAGGCGGCGGCAGGGCAGCCCCGGGGGGACAGGGGGAGGCGGCGGCAGAAGGGACCCCGGGGGGAAAGGGGGGAGGCGGGGGGGCGAGAGCAGCCCGGAGGAAAAGGGGGGGGGGCGGCAGGAAAAAGGGACCCCGGGGAAAAGGGGGGGGGGCGGGGCAAGAGCACCCGGAGGAAAAGGGGGGAGGCGGCGGCAAGAGAAAACCCGGGGGAAAAGGGGGGGGGGGGCAGAGAGCAGCCCGGGGGAAAAAAAGGGGGGGGGGCAGAGAGCAGCCCCGGGGGGAAAGGGGGGAGGCGGCGAAGAGCACCGGAGGGAAAGGGGGGGGCGGCAAGAGGGGCCCCGGGGGGAAAGGGGGGGAGGCAGAGAGCAGCCCGGAGGGAAGGGGAGGCGGGAAGAGCAGCCCCGGAGGGAAGGGGGGGGGCAGAGAGAGCCCGGAGGAAGGGAGGGCGGGAGAGAGCAGCCCGGAGGGAAGGGGAGGCGGCACAAGAGCGCCCGGAGGGGGGAGGTGCAAGAGGAGCCCCAGGGGAAGGGGGGCGGCAGAGAGGACCCCGGGGGGAAGGGGAGGGGCAGAGAGGACCCCCAGGGGAAGGGGAGGGGGCAGAGAGACCCCAAAGGGAAGGGGGGGCGGGGCGAAGCAGCCCGGGGGGGGAAGGGGAGGGGGCGGAGAGGCAGCCCCGGGGGGAAGGGGGGGGGCGGGGCAGAAGCAGCCCGGGGGAAGGGGAGGGGGGGCAGAGAGCAGCCCGGAGGGGGGGGGGGAGAGGCAGCCCCAGGAAGGGGGCGGGAGAGAGCAGCCCGGAGGGAAGGAGAGGCGGCAGCAAAAGCAGCCCCAGGGGAAAGGAAGGGGCAGAGGCAGCCCGGGAGGGGGGCGGAGGACGCCCGGAAGGGAAGGGGTCCCCGGGGCAGAGAGGAGCCCCGGGGGGAAGGGGAGGGGCAGAGAGACCCCAAGGAAGGGGAGGGGCGGCAGAGACAGCCGGGGGAAAGGGGGGGCGGCAGAGAGCACCCGGAGGAAGGGGAGGGGAGAGAAGCCCCGGGGGGAAGGGGAGGGGGCCGAGAGCAGCCCGGGGGGAAAGGGGGGGGGGCAGCAGAGAGCAGCCCGGAGGGAAGGGGGAGGCGGCAGAAAGAGCCGAGAAGGGAAGGGGAGGCGGCAGCAGAGAGCAGCCCGGAGGGAAGGGGAGGCGGCAGAGAGCAGCCCGGAGGGAAAGGGGTCCAGCGGCAGAGAGCCGCCCGGAGGGAAGGGGAGGCGGCAGAGAGCAGCCCGGAGGGAAGGGGAGGCGGCGGCAGAGAGCAGCCCGGAGGGAAAGGGGGGAGGCGGCGGCAGAGAGCAGCCCGGAGGGAAGGGGAGGCGGCAGAGAGCAGCCCGGAGGGAAGGGGAGGCGGCAGAGAGGAGCCCGGAGGGAAGGGGAGGCGGCAGAGAGGAGCCCGGAGGGAAGGGGAGGCGGCAGCAGAGAGCAGCCCGGAGGGAAGGGGAGGCGGCAGAGAGGAGCCCGGAGGGAAGGGGAGGGCAGGATCAAATCACAGCTTCACCAAAAACTTTCCGTGCGTCACATTTTTGATAACAAAACACCTGGTGGCCGGGGAGCACTTACCTTTGCGATCTGCAGCAACACGATGCAGTGTTTGATGGACTCTACCATGCTCTAGAAAAACAAAGAGACATTCCCATTAGTGGCAGCGCTCGTTACCTCGTACCCAATAGAAGCCTTTCCTGACTGCGGTGCTATCTACCTGCAATACCTACCCCCACCCTCACAACATCCTCAATGGAAGGCTTCCTCAACCCAAACCTACCCCCACCCTCAGGACATCCCCACTGGAAGGCTTCCTCAACCCAAACCTAACCCAACCCTCACGAAATCCCCACTGGAAAGCTTCTTCAACCCAAACCTAACCCAACCCTCACGAAATCCCCACTGGAAGGCTTCCTCAACCCAAAACTACCCCCACCCACAGGACATCCCCACAGGAAAGCTTCCTCAACCCATACCTACCCCAACCCTCACGAAATCCCCACTGGAAGTCTTCCTCAACCCAAACCTAACCCCACCCTCAGGAAATCCCCACTGGAATGCTTCCTCAACCCAAACTTACCCCCACCTTCAGGACATCCCCACTGGAAGGCTTCCTCAACCCAAGCCTACCCCAACCCTCATGACATCCTCAATGGAAGGCTTCCTCAACCCAAACCTACCCCCACCCTCAGGACATGACCGCAGGAAGGCTTCCTAAAAACAAACCAACACACACCCTCAGTACATGCCAACTGGACGGCGTCCTCAACACAAACCAACCCCCACCCTCAGGCCAGCACCACTGGAAGGCTTCCTCAACCCAAACCTACCCCCACCCTCAGGACATCCCCACTGGAAGGCTTCCTCAACCCAAACCTACCCCCACCCTCAGGACATGACCTCTGGAAGGCTTCCTCAAACCAAACCTACCCCCACCCTCAGGACATCCCCACTGGAATGCTTCCTTAACCCAAACCTAACCCAACCCTCACGAAATCCCCACTGGAAGACTTCCTCAACCCAAACCTACCCCACCCTCACGAAATCCCCACTGGAAAGCTTCTTCAACCCAAACCTAACCCAACCCTCACGAAATCCCCACTGGAAGGCTTCCTCAACCCAAACCTACCCCCACCCTCAGGAAATCCCCTCTGGAAGGATTCCTCAACCCAACCCTACCCCAACCCTCAGGACATCCTCAATGGAATGCTTCCTCAACCCAAACTTACCCCCACCTTCAGGACATCCCCACTGGAAGGCTTTCTCAACCCAAACCTACCCTCACCATCAGGACATCCCCACTGGAAGGCTTCCTCCACCCAAACCTACCCTCACCCTCAGGACATCCCTGCTGGAAGGCTTCCTCAACCCAAACCTACCAATACCCTCAGGACATCCCCCCTGGAAAGCTTCCTCAACCCAAACCTACCCCCACCCTCACGACATCCCCACTGGAAGGCTTCCTCAACCCAAACCTACCCCCACCCTCAGGACATCCCCACTGGAAGGCTTCCTCAACCCAAACCTACCCCCACCCTCAGGACATCCCCACTGGAAGGCTTCCTCAACCCAAACCTACCCCCACCCTCAGGACATCCTCACTGGAAGGCTTTCTCAACCCAAACCTATCCTAACTCTCAGGACATCCCTGCTGGAAGGCTTTCTCAACCCAAACCTACCACCACCATCAGGACATCCCCGCTGGAAGGCTTCCTCAACCCAAACCTACCCCCACCCTCAGGACATCCCCACTGGAAGGCTTCCTCAATCCAAACCTACCCCCCCCTGGAAAGGGTTTCCCCTAAACCCAAACCCCCTCCTCAGAATCCCACTGGAAGGTTTTTCCCAAAAAAAACTACCCCCCCCTCAGGACATCCCCTCTAAGGTTTTTCCTCAACCCAAACCCCCCCCCACCCTCGGGACACCCCATGGAGGGCTTCCCCAACCCAAACCTACCCCCAACCCCCGGACATCCCCGGGAAGGTTTCCTCAACCCAACTACCCCCACCCTGGGACTCCCCACGGAAGGTTCCCAACCAAACCTAACCACCTCGGGAAATCCCCCGAAGGCTTCCTAAACCCCCAAACCTACCCCTCCCTCGGACATCCCCTGGAAGGCTTCCCCCAACCAAACCTACCCCCCCGACCCCCCCCCAAATGGAAGGTTTCCTAAACCAAAACCTACCCCCACCTCGGGAAATCCTTGGAAGGGCTTCCTCAACCCCAAACCTCCCCCCCACCCTCAGGACACCACCCCTGGAAGGCTTCCTCAACACTAAAGGGGTTAAAAGTGATGAAGAAGGCAACTTAAAACATTGGTATCCTTGAGATTTTTCGATTTTCTGTGAAAAAAAATACAAGAGTGAACTTCAAAAACACGAAGTTTTTCCAGGGTTGAGAAGCGGCGCCTCCCCCTGGAGCGAGCGCGGAGCGAGCAATTATCTGCACACGACAAGTGTTACTGAATATAAATGACCCGAAGCTGCCACTCGGATGATTCAACGAGCAGGACGGGTACAGAGCGGGTCCCAGAGGAAGAGGAACAGCTGCCGATCATTTACAGAGAACCCCCGCCGGACGAGACCGACCGCAGCACAGAACAGTCTGGGAGCATGCAAGAGGGGGGACTTCCCCCCTGCCCCCGGCGGGCAGCGACGGGCGAGCCGGACAGAACCCGAGCCGCAAACAACGGGACAACATATATACACCGCCCAGCCACATTATCATGACCACCTCCTACTTCCACCAACAGCAGCGCATAGCTAATGGAGGAAGTCCCGTGTGCTGTGCTGGCTTGTTGGGGATAAGGTGTGATAGGGTGTCGCACACAGATCCCCATTGCGGCTTGGTGGGTAAATAAGGTTTTGATAGGCCCTTTTTTTCCCCACAGATCCCTCATTTTCTTTGGGTTGGGGGGTATATAAGGTGTGATAGGGTTTCTACACACACATCCCCCGTTGCTGGTTGGGGGGTTTTTAAAAGGGGGGATAGGCTGTCTGGGGAAAACATCCCTCATTGCCCGGCTTGGTGGGGATATAAGGGGTGATAGGCCCGTCGCACCCCAAAACCCTTTTTCTGACATGGTGGGTAATAAAGGGGGTGATAGGGTGTCTGCACACATTCCCCCCGTTGCTGACTTGGGGGGTATATAAGTGGGGAAAGGCTGCCCGCCCCAATACCCTCATTGCTGGCTTGGTGGGTCTATAAGGTGCGATAGGCTGTCTGCACACACATCCCTCATTTTCTGGCCTGGTGGGTTTTAAAAAAAGGGGGCCTAGGCGTCTGCACACATATCCCCTTTTTCTGGGTTGGTTTATATAAAGGGTGATAGGGTTCTGCACACAAACCCTAATTTCTGGGTTGGTGGGTATAAAGGTGTGAAGGCTGTCTGCACACATATCCCTCATTGCTGGCTTTTGGGGGTTTTATAAGGGGGGAAAAGGGTGTCCCGCACACAAATCCCCTCATTGCGGCTTGGTGGGGATATAAGGTTTGGGAAAGGGTGTCCCGCACACATAAACCCCCATTGCTGGCTTTGGGGGGGTATAAAGGTGGGAAAGGCTGTTGCACACATATCCCTCATTGCGGCTTGGTGGGGATATAAGGTGAAAAGGGTTCTCACACAATATCCCTCGTTGCTTTATTTGGGGGGTATAAAAAGGGTGATAGGCTGTCTTCACACAGAACCCTCATTGCGGCTTGGTGGGGATAAGGTTTTGAAAGGCTGGGCTGCAAAACATAACCCTCCTTGCTGGGGGTTTTGGGGGGTTTTAAAGGGGTAAAAACGTGGGCGCCACACACTCCCTCCTTGCTGGCCTTTTGGGAAAAAAAGGGCATAGGGTGTCTGCACACATTCCCCCCAAGCTGGGTTGGTTTGGGATATAAGGTGGGAAAGGTGTCTGCACCCCAATCCCTCATTGCTGGCTTGGGAGTATATAAGGTGTATAGGCCCCCGCACACATAACCCCAATTGCTGGCTTGGGGGTAAATAAGGTGTGATAGGCCCGTCCGGGACACAGATCCCTCATTGCTGGTTGGTGGTATATAAGGGGTAAAGGGTGTCCCGCACACATATCCCTCAAAGGGTGGGGTTTGGGGGTTTTATAAGGTGTGAAAAGGCCCGTCTCCCAACAAATCCCTATTGCCCGGCTTGGGGTATATAAAAATGTATAGGTTGCTGCACACATATCCCTCGGTGCCCGGCTTTGGGGGTATAATGTGATAGGCTGGGCTGACACAATCCCTCATTGCAGGCCCGGTGGGGAAATAAGTTGATAGGCTTTTCTGCACACAAATCCCCCAAATTTCTGCTTGGTGGGGTTAAATATAAGGGGTTTTATAGGCTGCCCGCACACACATCCCCCATTGCCGATTTGTTAAGATTAAATTTAAAGATTATCGGGTTTCGGGCCCGCGCGGTTTGTTATCTTTGGGGCCCGCTGTGGTAAAGTATCGGAACGAAAAAAATGACCCATTTTTGACTTTAAAACGGGGGAAAACTGAGGAGGCCACTCGCCATTGATGGGAGGGGACAACGAAGGTGGAAGAGGGCAGAGGACACAGGGAGCAGATCACTGCCCAAAAAAAAAAACCCCGGGGCGACTAACAAGTCAAAAACAAAGTGGGGCCCTACGTGTAGGGGCCCTAGAGCAGGGCGGGTGTCCCCTGCCAAACCCAGCTATCCTTTCTTCGTATGGGGCCCGGGCAGACGGATGCACTGGGACCTCTGGGTAAACCCCACTGTGAAAGGGGCCCCAACAATGGATGGCACGCACCCCTTTCTAAAACCCAAAATGGTAAGGGGGCCCCAAAAAGACCGGGGTGTCACTGCATAAACCCTGCTAAAAACCCACTGTTTTAAAGGGGGGCCCCGGGGCAATGGATGTCACGCACCTCTGCAACCCAAATGGGGGTATGGGGCCCCGGAGCAATGGATTTTCACTGGGACCTCTGCTAACCCAAATGTATATGGGGCCCCGGAACAGAAAGGATGTCACCCCACCTCTGCTAACCCTACTGTGTAAAAAGGGGGCCCCGGGGCAACCCGGAAATCACGGGACCCCGCTAAACCCAAAAGTGTATTTGGGGGGCCCAAGCAAAATGGGGTTTACTGCAAACCCCTGTTAACCCAAATGTTTGGGGCCCCCCCCAAGGGGACGGGTGTCACTGCCCCTCTGCTAAACCCCACTGTGTAAGGGGCCCAGAGCAACGGGTGTCCCCGCAAACCCCTGCTAACCTTAAAATTTCGTAAGGGGCCCCGGGGCAGACGGAGTCCCCTGACCTCTGCTAACCCCCAAGGTTATGGGGCCCCGAACAGATTTGGGTTTTCACTGCACCTCTGTTAACCCTACTTTTGTAAAAGGGCCCCGGGGCAGACGGATTTCACTGCAACCCCTGCTAACCCAAAATGGTATTGGGGGGCCCCGGGGCAGATGGGTGGGCACTGCACCTCCCGTTAACCCTACGTTTAATTGGGGGCCCCCAAGCAGATGGGTGTCACTGCACCCTGCTAACCCTAAAAGTGTAAAGGGGCCCGGAAAACGGGGTCACTGCACCACTTCAAAACCCCACTGTGTAATTTTGGGCCCCGGGGAAACGGAAGTCCACTGCACCCCTGCAAAACCCCCCCTGTGTTTTGGGGCCCCGGAGGGAATGGGGTGTCAAATGCCCCTCTGCTAACCCCCACTGGGGTTTTGGGGCCCCCCGGGGCAGATGGATTTTCACTGCACCCCTCTGCAAAACCCCACGGTGTATGGGGCCCCGGAGCAAAATGGGAAATTTCCCCTGCACCCTGCAAAACCCCAAAAGTCTTTGGGGCCCCCGGGGCAGACGGGTGCACTGCACCTCTGCAAAACCCCACTGTTGTGGGGCCCCCGGGGCAAACGGATGGGCCCTGCACCTTTGGTAACCCTGTGTATGGGGCCCCGGGGGCAGATGGATGTCACTTTCAAACCCCTGGGGGGTAAAACCCAAATGTGTATGGGGCCCCCAGCAATAAAGGAAGTCACTGACACCTCTTCTAAACCCAAATTTTGTAAAAGGGGGGGCCCCCGAGCAATGGAAGTCACGCACCTCTGCTAACCCTACTTTGTAAGGGGCCCCGGGGCAGACGGATTTTACTGCACCCTGCAAAACCCCACTGTTCGGGGCCCCGGGGCAGACGATTTTCCCCCTGCACCTCTGCAAAACCCCAAAATGTTTTTTGGGGCCCCGGAGCAAAAAGATGTCACTGCCCCTTTTTTAACCCCGTGTATTTGGGGCCCCGGAGCAGAAGGAAGTCCCCTGCACCACTGCAAACCCAAATTTTTGTGGGCCCCGGAGCAGATGGGGTTTTACTGCACCCTGCAACCCAAATGTTTATGGGGCCCCGGAGCAACGGGGGTCCCCGCACCTCTGCTAACCCTACTGTGTTTTTGGGGGCCTTTGGGCAGACGGGGGCACGGCCCCCCCGCTAACCCTACGGGGTTTTGGGGCCCCGACAGACGGGGGTTTTCGGGACCTCTCCCAACCCAAATTTTTGGTTTTTGGGGCCCCAAGCAGACGGATGTCACTGCACCTCGCTAACCCTAAAAAAAAAATGTTTTGGGGCCCCGGACAGACGGGTGTTTTCCGCACCTCTGCTAAACCCAAAAGGTGGGGTGGGGCCCCGAAGCAACGGATTGTCACCGTAAACCATTGGCAAAAATTAACAGTGGGAATTTGGGCCCTTTAACATAGGGCCCTTTTCTAATTAGTTTACTTTTTCGCTTTAAAGGAACATGGATGTTGGTGGGGTCAAAGAAACATCAAAAATAAACACCATGCAACCTTGGGTGGAAGAAAAACAACTGGTGGTGGGGGGTTTATGTTTCCCGGGGAAAGGGTTTTTTGGGTATTCCTAGGGGCCCCTTCATGGGAAGGGGGGCTTTTTCCCCCCAAAAAAAAAAAATTTTAGTTTGAATCCCTCCTTTTTGATCAAAAGTACCCCCCTTTCATGCCGATTGTTTTCCCCATGGGAAAATGGGATCCTCCCAGCAAGATTAAGCACTTGTCACCCCCCGCTATAGATGTCAAAAATTTGGTTGGAAGAGCAAAACCCAAAACGTTTCCCAAATATGACCCTGTCCCAAATTTTCCCCCCAGACCCCAATGGAGTCTGTGGGCCCCCCGGATCGTATTTTTGGCTCTATGGGCCCTCCACAGCCCGTGGGTGCATCAGCATGTTTGGGGCCCCCCCGGTGGTGGGTTTGGGGTCTAAGGCTCCTCCAGGGCCTTTTTGTCAATTCCCGCTTGTGGGGCCCCTGGATTGGGGGGTTGGCTTTCCCTGGTTCCCCAGCACTGTGGGTGCATCAGCATGTGGAGCCCCTGGGTGGGGGTGTTTTGCCCCCATGGTTTTCCCCCAGCAGCTGTGGGTGCAGTCAGCATGTGGGGGCCCCCGGGGGTGGGGGTTTTCTCTATGGCCTTTTCCCCCGCCGTGGGTGCAGTCCGCATGTGGGGGCCCCTGGGTGGGACTTTGGGTCTATGGGTTTCCCCCAGGGACTTGGGGGGCGTCCCGCATGTGGGGCCCCTGGATGGGGTGTTGGCCTTTTAAAGGGCCCCCCCAGCACTTTGGGGGCAGTCCCCATGGGGCCCCGGATGGTGGTTGTTTTGGGTCTATGGTTTCCTCCCCGCAGCTGTGGG
This sequence comes from Phyllomedusa bahiana, assembly GCA_025379985.1. Taxonomy (NCBI): domain Eukaryota; kingdom Metazoa; phylum Chordata; class Amphibia; order Anura; family Hylidae; genus Phyllomedusa; species Phyllomedusa bahiana. The sequence continues at coordinate 61,851 of JAODAL010023004.1, forward strand.
TGCAGTCCCCATGTGGGGGCCCCCGGATGGTGGTGTTGGCTCCATGGTTCCCCCCAACAGCTGGGGGCAAAAAAGCATGTGGGGCCCCGGGTGGTGGGTTTTTGGGTCATGGCCCCTCCCCGCAGCTTTGCAGTCACATGTGGGGGCCCCCGGGCGGTGGTGTTGGCCTCTTTGGGTTTTTCCAGCACTGTGGGGGCAGTCCCGCCCTTGAGGCCCCGGGGTGGTGACGTTGGCCCCATGGCTCCTCCCCCAGGGTGGGGGCATCAGCATGGGGGCCCCTTAAAGGGTTGTTGGCTCTATGGCCCCCCCAGCCCTTTTGGGGGCAAATCCCGTATGTGGGGCCCCAGGATGGGGTGTTGGCTCTAAAGGTTCCCCACAACTGTGGGTGCAGTCCCCCCAGATACCGTGACAACCAACTGACCCTATTGGGGTACTCCCCTTGGGCCCCTTTTTGGGTGCTGTCAGGGCTGCACAGGCCGGTCACTCTGGATACCTGGTGGTCATAATAATGTGACTTGGGGTTTTCCCGACATTAAACCCGGCTCTTTCCGGGGTTCCCGCCCCCCATGACCCCCATTTTCGCCAGAAAACCCAAAAGAAATTTTATCCCGGGGGCCCTCCATACAGAATGGGAGGGATATGGAGGTCGGACCCGGGGCACCTCCCCCCACACGGGGCCTCATATCCCCCGCCAAAACCCTTTCGGAGAAAGGGTTTTTCTTAGCCTTTCACCCCTTTCGTTTCATGTGAATGGGGTTTGCAGACATCCATGTGCTCGCCCCATTCAGATGTTTGGGGCAGTTTTCGCGGCGTTTGGGCCCCCGCCCTTCCATAAATGCTTCGGGGCTTTTTATAAGCGGAAATTTCCAGGACCCCCGCCCCGAAAACTCCCTTCCTCTGGTCATCATCTTGGCAGTTCTGGATTTTGTCATCAAACACCTGAAAGCACAAATGAACAAATCCCATGAGCTCCGCCCATCGGACACAAACAGGTGCCGCCGGAGCGGCCGCCCCCAGAGGGGGAACCCTCAGGCCCTATGAGATCCCAGAGCCGCCGCCGCCGCCGGAGCAATGATCACCGACATTCAGGAGCGCCCGGCCGACAGAGGATGCAGCAGGGAAGCCCTTAACACATTTGTACAGCCTATGAGGGGGGCCTGTGCCGGGCAGGGCTCACAAATCCCCGTATCCTCGGGGTCTCAGGACGGACGCGGTGGGGGCCACACAACAGAAGCGCGGCCATCTCCCTCAGCCTCATAAGAAAACCCCTTTAAAGGGTCGCTCTCCCCAATAAAGACCATCCCCAAATACAATCCTGTTCCTAGTTTGTTTCCTTTCAGACTTAAAGTAGAGTTATCTCCTGCTGGAGTACACAAGCTTCCCTGGGTTACCACCTCTCACTGACCCCACAGATCACAGCGCCGAGCGCATCACTGACCCCACTAAGCCCTCAAAAAAGTGACGTCACTCCCCCGCTGTTCTTTTCAGCAGCGCAAGCTTTTTTGTCTTTCTCAAACTTTCGTACCCCTTTTGTTAAAAACCCCCCTGGGACGGGAATGAAGCCTGAAGCATAAACACCCCCACCTGGACAGGAAGTGGGGGCCTGAAGCTATAAACACCCCCAGCCGGGCAGGGAAGGGGGGCCCGAAGCTATGAAACACCACCACCGCAGGGAAATGGGAGCCTGAAGCTATAGAACAGCCCCCACCGGACAGAATGGG
>JAODAL010023005.1:0-63568 GCA_025379985.1 Phyllomedusa bahiana
CAAAACATAACATTTTACGTGTTTTTTGACTTTTGCACCCCCAGGTTTTTCATTGACGCGCATCCACGTAAATTTTAAAAAAACACAATTAAAATTTCCCCAGAGGTAAATTGAAAGGTGCAAAAATCCCGTTTTTTATCCCAAAAACAAACTTTTCGTGTTTTTTTACTTTTGCACCCCCAGGTTTTTCATTACGCAGCACCACGAAATCTAAAACACAATTCTATAACCACAAGTAAATTGAAAGTGCAAATAAAAACCCGTGTTTTATACGAAAACATAACAAAAACGTGTTTTTTGACTTTTGCGCCCCACTTGTTCATGACCAGCTTCCACAAAATCTTAAAACAGAATTCATAGTCACCACAGGTGAATTGAAAGGTGAAAAAAATCCCCGTGTATTAAACAAAAATATAACAATCGTTTTTTTTTTGACTTTGGCGCACCCCTTTGTTCATTGACGCAGCCCACGTAAATCTTAAAACACAATTTTATATCACCACGGGGGAATTGAAAGGTGAAAAAATACCGGTATTAAAACAAAAACAAACAGATATTGTTTTTTTTGACTTTTTGCGCCCCAGCTTTTTCATTAAAGCAGCATCCACGAAAAATCTTAAACAGCAATTCTATAGTCCCCACAGGTGAATTTAAAAGGTGCAAAAAATACCGTGTTTTATACGAAAAATAACAGTACGTTTTTTTTTGGCTTTTGCGCACCCAGCTTTGTTCATTGACGCAGATACAATAAATCTTAAAACAGCAATTCATATTCACCCAGGTAAATTGAAAGGTCTGTGACTTTTATCCCCTAAGTTTGTTGCCTAAATGTAGACGATCCATTTGACGTTGTGGATTTAAATTTCAGCTTCCCAGCCTTGTTTGGGGTAATAATGAAGGTGTTGTTGCTCTCCCATAGTTTTTAAAAAGGTAATCCTCAAATCAATGCTCACATCAAAAAAACCTTACGATAGCGGCCGGGACTATCGACTATCGTTCGATTTGAACCAAACCCAAATCGCCAAAACAACCCCAAACCCTTGAAGGGTTCAGTTGAAAACGCATACAACAGTAGGTTAAGAGGGTAACCCTGCTGAATACCAGACCCAACCAAAAGCTGAAAACTCTCTGTCTCTGCATACAAGGTCTCAAGCCAATCAAGATGTTCTCCCGTCAGACCAAAATTTAGAAGTATAGACCAGAGGTACTCATGAGGGACCTGATTAAAGGCTTTAGCCTGATCCAGGGACAGAAAATACCCTTTGCAAAGTTCCACCCTACCCTTTTCCGCTGCCTTCCGGACACCAAACACAGTCCGTAAGGTGCTGTGACCTAGAACGAAGCAGTGCTGAGCTCCCAAAAGGAGCCAGGGTAAAAACTGTACTGGACTATTGCCAGCCTCCAGTCAAGATGACATTTGAGTTACCCCCTTAGACCTTAAAACAGAGTGTAACTGTTCAGAGACTTGAGGTTTGAAATTTGGCAGAAGAAGCATGTCACCTTCTTTCTGTTCAAGTTACACCTCTCAGATTTACAATTTCAAAGGAAGAAGTACTTGACCCGGAAGAAAATCCTCAAACGATCATCTTACTTCCACTTCATCCAGGAATGACACACTTAACATCCAATAGTCTTTTCTCATCTGAGGAGTCTCTGCAAAATTCAGAGAAAACAAAATCAGAACGTGGTCAAAGAACTTCACTTTAACCACAAACACTGCAAAAGAGATGGTACCCTCCCTTAAAAAACCCTGTCTATCATAGACCTGCAACTTCCCCTAAAAAAGGTTGTCATCCACGTGACCAAGGTTGCTCTGAATGTGGATGTCCACCAAACAAGTATCACTGGCCCGGCTATTTAGGGCATTACTCTCATAAGCTGGCTTTTATAAGGCTTCCTTATTTGAGAGCCTTGTTAAAGTATTTAACCCTTTCCTGATATTAGACGTATGCATATATCCTAGCGAGAAATGCGTTCCCGCAAATGGACGTATGGATACGTCCTGGCGATCATGCGGGCTTACAAGCGAGCCCCGCACGATCGCGACATGGGACCAGCGGTATATTACCGCTGGCTTCATGCCACATCAGTGAGCTCAGGCCGCGGGTGTTTAACCCCATGGCTCCAACGATCAATTAAGATCGTCAAAGCTAAGCGCGGGCAGGGGGATGACTCCTGGTCTGTTCGGTGCACCCCCGCAGCGTCTCCTAAAAACCCCCCCCCGGGAAAGTGAAAGCATTTGGGGGACGGCGTCATCATGCCACAATGCATTGGGGGCAGGTGATTGACATTCCCATAGAGACCCAACAGCAGAAATGCATATGAGGTCAAATTTGCAAGCGATCTGAATAACCACACATGAAAAATAAAAAACAGTGAAAAAAAAGTAAAAAAAAAGGAAAAGATGAGAAAAAAAAAACAAAAAAAAATAAAATAAAAACCTACACGCCCTTTTCCCTTTTATAAGCGCCCCAACGCCCCAAAAAATGAGAATAAAAATTTTCAATTTTGTTCATCCTCAGAACAAAAAATGGAATAAAAAGCGATCAAAAACTTAAAAAACGCCCAAAACACCCAATTAAAACATAGTCCATCCCGCAAAAAAAAAAATGTCCTTACATTCTGTTATAGGAAAAAAAAAAAAAGTTATGGTTGTCAGAAGATAACATGCTAAATTTTTTTTTACAAAAAAAAACTTTTTTTTTTAAAGTGCTTCAAAAAAAAAACTTATAATTTTGGGTTTTCGCCGAAATTTTTTTTTACCCCCAGAGTAAAGAAATTGTACAATACCCCAAAGTGAGGCTGTTAAAAATAAAGATAAAACACTATGAGGATTGCAGTTTTTCTTACCCTGCCTTCCAAAAATCGGGTTTAAAACTATCAAAAAAGTCTTTCTCCAAAAAAAAAATAAAAAACATAACTCATCCGCAAAAAACAAGCCCAACACAATCCCCTTTAAAAAGAAAAATAAAAGTCATGGCTCTCAAAAAATGTTATGCAAAACAGTTTTTTCTTTTTTGAATAAAAGTGTTTTTTTGTTTGAAACATAAAACAAAAAAAAATATACAAATTTGTCGTCGCGTAATCGATAAACCTGCTGAGAAAGAAAATGTCATTTATACCCCCCATGGTGACCGCTGTAAAAAATAAAAATAAAAAACACTACCAGGAATGCTGTATTTTGTTCAAAATGCCTCACAAAGACTTTGATAAAAAGTGATCAAAGCATCATATGCACCCCATGATTATACCAATGAAAACGTCGACTCATCCTGCAAAAAACAAGCCCATTTACAGAAAACAAGCTCCGTATAGAGAAGAATAAAAAAGTTATGGCTGTCAGAAAAGGACAAAATAAAAACTATTTTTTATAGACCTGTTTCTATTGTGTAAAAAAAATAAAACTTAAAAAAAACTATATAAAATTTATATAATTGGAATTGTACCGACTCCCATACTAAATTTATCCTGTCTTTTATACTGAACACTGTAAAAATGAAGCCCAAAAAACAATGACGAAACTGCATTTTTTTCCCCCATTTTCATGGCCCAATGCTACAAAAAAACTATGGAACACCTGTGTGCCCAAAATGCACAGTACACCCCTAAATGAGATCCATTAGAGGTGTTGAGTCCAAAATGGGGTAACTTCTGGAAGGTTTCACCTGTACTGGTACTTTGTGGGCTTTGCATATGCGACATTTTCCCTCCAAAATCTGCATTCCAAAAGCCAAATAACACTCCCTTCCTTATATGCTATGACATGTGCCCAAACAGCATTTTACACCTACATGTAGGGTATTGCCGAACTTGAAAGAAATTGCGTAACAAAATTTGTGATGCTTTTTTCCATGGATTCCTTGTAAAAATTAAACATGTTCAACTAAAATTGCAGATTGTTGGAAATTTTTTTTTTCCATTTTCCCAGGTTAATGCTAAAAAAAATTGTTAAATACCGTGTGGCGATATTTCCCTACCCCCCCTGGAAAATTTTCCGTAAGGGGGTATTTTTCCAAAGGGGCTTTTGGGGGGTTTTTTATTAAGTTTTTAGCCCCTTTAGGGGGGTTCCGAAAACCTTTAAAGGGGCCCTTTAAAAAAAAACCAAATAAAATGGACTCCAGAGTCCAAAAGGGTGCTCCCCCTATTCGGGGTTTTTGGGGTTTAGCCAAATAGCTCACTGGGGCCGGGAAATACGGATATTTTCGGGAAAACATCAGAATCGGGAAATTTCAATAAAAATTTGCATTTCCTTGATCAAAATCTACCTTTTTTTCTTGTGAATAAGGAAAAAAAATTTGAAAATCTGAAAAAAAAAGTGAAATTTTGAAATTTACCCACCCCCTTTTGTTTTTAAATTCCTGTAAAAACACCAAAGGGGTTTAATAAATTTTCCAAAATTCGTTTTGAATACCTTAAAAGGGTTTGTTTTTTTCTTAGATTAAAACCCTTTTAAGGGGGAATCTAACATACGGGGCCAATCAAATCACGTAGCACGGGACTGGCCCCTTTAAAAAATGTAAATTTGCAAATTTTCTTAAAAAACTTGAAAATTATTTACTACTTTTAAAAAGGCCCCCCAAAGTCGTAAAAAAAAACAAAATTTTTAAAAAGGACCCCCAAACCACAAAGCCCAAAAGGGTAATGCAATTTTCAAAAGCTATTTTGAGTAAAAAACTATCTATCTTACCTTAAAAATTTTAAAAATTTAAAATGGTAAATTTTTCATATTTTTTCACGATACTTTTTAAAAATTTTTCAAAAATAAAAAAAGGACTTTTTTCCCAAAAATTTCTTAATAACTTAAAGCAAATGTGTCACGAGAAAACAATCTCAAATTCAAAGGCAACGATAAAGTGTCAAAAGTTATTCTCAAAAAAAAGTGACACATGCCAATTTAAAAAAGGGGCTCTGTAAAGCCCGGAGCGTAAATTTAAGGGGGTTAAAGGTTTTGCCCTCCTGTCGCTTAAAAAAAAGGAAGGGTTTTTTAACCCTTTCTTTAAACAGACACTACAAGTCCCACTTTGTTTGAGGAGCAGAGATGTTGACTAGATACAATTCTGTTCATGAGGACATCTAATATCAGATACTTACCCATTTCTTATTCGACCCCCAAATTTTTTTCATTAAACCCAGTGAAGTAAAAAGGACCACCTGCATATGACTGGGCCACAAAGATAAATATTAAACCCCATCCCCTCCTTTTCCCCTTTTGGGCTTAAATTTTTAACCGCTAAGCTGCAAATATAAAATGCCCACCTCCACTTCAAAAAGGCTGAGAAAATTAAAGGCCAGAAATGTAGCTGTATCTGACATAATGCTTGTCACATTAACCCCTTAATGACCCGGACTATGACACGCCCCGGGGCCCGCAAAAGGGGGCTTTGCAGGGGAATCCCCGCGACCCCCCCCAAAGCCGGCGGGTGTTACCACGATAAAACCCTAACCCCCGGGAAAACAGGGGCCCGGGGGTTTGGGGTCCCCCCTTTCCCCGCTTTTTAAAACCCGTCAAAAACCCGCAGCAAAGGGAATGGCCGGGGCGTCTGAATGAATGACGATCAGTCCCGCCCCACCCCGATCAAAAAGGGGATGGGCATCGCCACACCCAATAGCTCCCGGGATTCGACACCCGGACCGGCAAGGGGGGATCCCTTTGAAGGCTCCCTTCCTGCCATTTCCCGGGTTTCCCTCATTTCCCCCGGCCCCGGAAACAGGAATTTGGGAAACACCATTTTGGGAAACAGTCTAATGCTTTGTCTATGAAAAGCATTAACGTATTAAAAATTTTGGGGGGCCCCCCTTTAAATGGCAAGAAACCATAGGGGCCCCAATGTTAAAAGTAAAATAAAAAAAATAAATTTTTAAAAGAAACAAAAAAAAAAAATTAAAAAATTTCAAATACCCCCTTTTTTTTCCCCCCAATTTTACAAAAAAATCTTTTAAAATAAAAAAATAGTTTACACAGTTTTTGGTATCCCCCGCGTCCAAAAAAAAGTCCGACCCTTTTAAAAATAAACATCATTTTATCCCGTACGCTGAACACTGTAGAAAAAAAAAAAATCCCAACCCCAAAAATTTGGAGTTTTTTGGTATTTTAAGTCATCAAAAAGGGGAAAAAAAGGTGACCCAAAAATTTTTGCATGCTTTTCCAAACTGCTGAAAATAAAAAGTACATTTCCCAGCCCCGCAAAAAATGCACTTCACTGCCCGTTTTTAGGGTTTAGTAAAAAAAAGTTTTTTGGTCTCCAAAAGGGCGCCACGCCGCAAATATAAAAAAATAGAAAATTTTTTTGGGAATTTTTTTTTCCCTTACCAAAGACATAACGGAATCCCACATGTTTGGGTTTTTCTGGATGGGGTATCAACCTGTAGAATACAGAAACACATTATTTTTAACCAAAGGGCCGGAAGGCTGAAAAAGAAAAACACCTGGAAACATGTCGAAAATAATTTTTTTTCAAAATTTTGTCCCATTTGGGAATTTTTTTTTGGGGTTTTCCCATATATTCTATAGAAAACCGTGAATAACAACTTTAAAGAAAGTACAATTTTTTTCCCCGAAAAATAAAACCCCCAAAATAGCCTATTGGGTGGAAAAAAAAAAAAGGTTATGGCTCGGGAAAGGCAGGAGGGAAAAAACAAAAGGGTGTCAACAAAAAATAACCCCGGGGTTCCTTGGGGGGTTTTAATAGGGGCCATTTAAAACACGGGAAAAGGGGTTTCCTATCCACCTTTAAATTTGGCAATTCCCAAACCCCATTGCATTTTTTTTTTCCCTTCCCTTTCCCTTCTCCCTCAAAGGGAAAAGGGGTTTTCCTTCCCCTTGTCTTAAGACATTTGGGGCCCTTCCCCCGTGTTTCCCTTTCCCTAATCTCCAGAATTGCCCATTTCCCCCCCCTTAAAGGGAAACAACTTCCTAAAAGAAGAGGGGGCCCTTTGGCGCCCTAATAGGAGTAGATCAGTGCAAAGATGCCCCGATCCCTTTTTAAATTTCCCATTTTCAGAAAAAGCTCAACCCCCTTTAAATTTCCTTTTGGTTTGGAAAAAAACACGGCCCTCCTTTTTAGATGCATTACAACCTTTAAAAGCCCTCCCCTTTCCCAAAATGTTTGAAAGCGATAAAACCACTTTTTCATTGCCTTGCTCTTGGAAGGTCCCTTGTCCATTTTCTTCTGAAACCAAAAGGGATCGAAAAACCCCCCCTGAAACTGATTTTTTCCCCTTTCAAAGTTTGCCCCCCGGATGCAACTGCAAACTTCTGCCCCCAACTCATGGAAGTAAGGGAGGTGTTACCCTTCCCATTGTGCCACCTACACTGCTTTTACTAGTAGGGACTGCATCTGCTATCACCTTCCCCAACCTACAAAATACACTTTTTCGGGGCTCTTGCTCTTAAATTTAATCGCGGGAATCGGGGGCGGGGGCAAAAAAAGTGGTTTGCACAATGGGCCGAATCTTGTTCTTTTTGGCCTTTACCCTTTCCCCTTGACTATTTTCTTTTTGGCCCAAAAGATCTTCAGTTAAAGAAATATTCCCCTTCCTTAAGTGCATTTGATGCCTTGTTTTTCCCCAGAGGATTTTAAAAAACATTTTTTCCTGTAGATACCCCAAATTTTTGAAACCCTACCGGGTATTTTTTTAACAGCCTGTCCAGGAAAAAGCCAGCTGCACGATCCCTCGGTTTTACCCCAAAACTTGCACCAACAATTCCAGGCCCATCGGGGTTACCTTCATCTTCTGCCCCTTCCCTGCTGCCTTTTTTCCCCTGCCCAGCCAGTTTTCCCCCAGCTTTGCCATCCCTTTAAACCACTTATCATTTAACAATTTTTCTAGGAACATGACGCTTCATTCAATAAGAAAATTTCTCTCCTCCTCCAATACTTTGTCACCTTCAAACTCCCAAAATTGCTCCCAAGTTTCACCCAACCCAATTTTTTTTCACAGTTTTAACACCTTTTATTCAGGGGAAAAAAACACGTCCCTTCCGTTACCAGGTCAATCTTCTTTCCTTACAACGCATATTTGGTAAATATTAATAACATGAGGGAACTAAAGTTCTCTTCTGCTTCCCCTGGCTTCAGTGAGCCCCACACCACTTTCCTGCCCCACCTTTTCTTTTATTTTCTGCGATTTACAGGTTTTTTTGCCCCAGCCGCAATCCCCCCTCTTGTCCCCCAGCCCCTCCGATAGTCCCCTTTTCCTCGGGTCTTGCACCTTGGCCACTCCCGAGTGAAAAGGGGCAGAATCGCTTGTTGCAATGCCTGCTTGACGGCTGCTCATATATGTAAAAAAAAGAACACGGACTTGTGGACAGGGAAATTTTTTATTACCTCTATAAAGAACATTGGTGGGAGCCCCATTTGGAAAATTTCTGTTCAGTTTTGGCTCCTTTTATAAAAAGATGTAATGGGGCATCAAAAAGTACAAAGATGAGCAAAACCAAAAAATAATTAAAGGATGGAAAAATCCCTTTGAAAAGAAGGGGGGGTTTAAAAAATATTAAACTTAAAGTAGTCCTTAAAAAAGATGACCCCTGAGGGGAAAAGATTTATAAAATGATTTTTAAAAAAACTCCTACCAAAAAATAAGGGCCAAATGTATTCCTTTAAAACCCCCTCAAAAAAAAAAGGACATTCCCCGCGTCTGGGGAAAAAAGGATTTAAATCTCCCAGAGGAGAAAGACTTCTTCACTATTAAACTGAAACATAAAAAAATTTAAAAACCCCCTTAGAATTTGGGCACAAAAAGAATAGTTGGGGGATTTTAAAGAAAGGCCCAAATTAAAGTGGTTTTTAGGGGGATTAATTTTCAAAAAAGTTGGGAAAACGGGAAGGTTTTTAAAGGGATCGAAAATTTTTTTGATCATGCATAATTAAGGCAAAAAACTGTGCATCTCTATTAAAAAGCGCCATTTTCGGGGCCTTTCCCTTTATTTTGCGGCCCCGCAAAAACAGAAATTCAGAATAGAGCAGGGGGGAGATGTGTGTGGGGACTCATGAAATTTGGGGAAAAGGGAAGGTTTTCGATTTGGGGTGGAAAAAACACATGACCTCTTTTTTTCATAGAAAAACGTTTCCGTTTTAGCCCCAGTGTCCTCAGCGTCTCATAGGGGTTGGAGTGCGCTCTGCCCTGGCCAAAAAGCCCCCAGCGAAATTAAATTTTATTTTTGCACAGAGAAAAAAACCCACTATTAAACTGTGATCCTTACAATTTAGTTAGATTAGAGATTGGAAATTTTTGATTACAAAAATTTTTAAAGGACATCTACCGCTGTAAAGTCACGGGGGAGGTGGGGGGGGGCCGCCGGGGGGCGAACACAGACAAGCTCTTTAAAGAACCTGGTTTAAAGTTCCCCAAGACTTAGTGTAGACTTGCCGCAATATCTTTTTTATTAACATTTGCTATTAAAATATTTCCCGGGTTATTGGGCAGCCGAACTTATATTAGGATACACATTATTTCCATAACAGTCTTTTTTTTTTATTTGCCAAAATTTTCCCCCCTTTTTTTCAATTACCACTTGCACTAAACTTAAAACGCAATTTTATAGTCACCACAGGGGAATTAAAGGGGCCAAAAAAAACTTTTTTTATCCCAAACTCAATACTTTTTTTTTTGACTTTGCGCACTACAGCTTTGTTTTTGAGCAGCTTTTCACGAATCTTAAAAAAGCTTTTTTTAGTCCCCCAAGGGGAATTGAAAGGGCAAAAAAAAACCCTGTAAATTTTACGAAAACATAACAGATACGTGTTTTTTTTTCTTTGGCGCACACACCTTTTTTCTTGACGCGCTTGCACCTTTTAAAAAAAACAATTTTATAGTCACCACAGTGAAATTTAAAGGGGCAAAAAATACATTTTAATATCCGAAACATTTCAATACGTGTTTTTTTACTTTGCGCACACAGCTTTTTCATTGAGCAGCTTGCACAAATCTTTTAAAAACAATTTATATCACCACAGGGAATGAAAGGTGCAAAAAACCGTGTATTATACAAAACAAAAACAATACTGTTTTTTTACTTGCGCACACAGCTTGTTCATTGACGCAGCTTTTCAGTAAATCTGAAAAACAATTTTAAGTCACCACAGGTGAATTGAAAGGTCAAAAAATACATTTTATTTTCCGAATACATTTCAGATACGGTTTTTGACTTTTTCGCACTACAGCTTTGTTCATTGACGCAGCTTTCACTAAATCTTTAAAAAAGCAAATTTTTTATCCCCCACAGGTGAATTTTTAAAAGGGGCAAAAAAAAACCGGTATTATACGAAAACATAACAGATCGTGTTTTTTAATTGGCCCTAAGCTTTTTCTTTACGCAGCTTGCACTAATCTAAAAAACAAAATTTTTTTAGCACCACAGGTGAATTAAAGGCAAAAAAACCCTGCATTTTAAAGAAAACATAACAAACGTTTTTTTGACTTTGGCGCCTACGCTTTGTTCATTGACGCAGCTTTCACTTTTGAAACAGCAATTTTTATAGTCACCAAGGTGAATTGAAAAGGGCAAAAAATACATTTTATTATCCGAATAAATTTTGAAAAAGTGTTTTTTTTGACTTTGGCCACTACAGTTTGTTCATTTACCAAACTTCACTAAATCTTAAAACGCAATTTTAAGTCACCCCCAGGAATTGAAAAGTGCAAAAAATACCGGGGTATTTTACGAAAACAAAACAGATACGTGTTTTTTTTACTTTGGGGCACTACGCTTTGTTTCATTGACGCAGCTTGCACGTAATCGAAAACACAATTTTATAGTCACCCCAGGGAATTGAAAGGGGCAAAAAATACATTTAATTTTCCGAATACATTTTGATACTGTTTTTTTGAATTTGGGGCACACGCTTTGTTCATTGACGCAGCTTCACGAAAACTTAAAACACAATTTATAGTCCCCCACGGGATTGAAAGGTGCAAAAAATACCGTTATTATACGAAAAAATAACAGATACTGTTTTTTTACTTTTGGCCCCCACACTTTGTTCTTGAGCAGCTTCACGGAAATCGAAAAAACAATTTTATAGTCCCCCACAGGGAATTGAAAGGGCAAAAAATACATTTTTTATCCAAAAACATTTCGATGTTTTTTGACTTTGGCGCACTCAGCTTGTTCATTACGCAGCTTTTTACAAATCTTTAAAAAAGCAATTTATAGCACCACAGGTGAATTGAAAGGTCAAAAAAACCGTGTATTTTACGAAAACATAACAGATACTGTTTTTTGATTTGGCGCACTCAGCTTTGTTCATTGCGCAGCTTTCCTAAATCTGAAAACAGCAATTTATAGCACCAAGAGAATTTAAAGTGCAAAAAATACCGGAATTAAAACGAAAACATAACAGATACTGTTTTTTGCACTTTTGGGCCCCGCCAATTTTTTGATAAAAGACACCTTGCAGTTAAATTTGAATCAAACAAATTTTTTTGATTAGAGGGGTTTGAGAATACTGTGATTTCCGCTTTAATAAGAGACTTTTCCAAACTATTCCATACCTTTTCAAATTTTTAATTCTGAACTGGAGCAAATGCGATGGGAACGGGGAAAGAGGGGGTACACATGGGGGAAGGGGAAAGAAGAGCCCTTCCCGTGGGGTGGGGACAACACCCTCCAGCGGGGTCGCACAACCCGGGCACCCATCGGGGGTCAGGGGCCCGGAATTGTAAAAAAAGCCCCCCAATCGTCCTTTAGGGTAATGCAACCCCGCAAACAGCACTACCTCCACGCTCCCCCAGGCCACAAATGTCGTCATCATATGTCATGTGGGTCAGCGTTTTGGGGGCATAGCAGCCAGACAGGATACTTCCATTAAAAAATGGGGGTTAAAGATCCTTTTTTGCATTTTTAAATTTTTGGGGGCAACATTTAAAGGGCATTTTTGGCCCCCGACAGGGGATAGTCAACGTCCCGGAAACTAAATGTGGTTGAAAACTCCTTTTTTCCCGGGACTTTTTAAACTGTGGACAGACAGGGTTTAAGGGTCATCTGCGGTCCCGGGCGGGGTTTTTTTAATGTCCATTCAATAAATGGTGTTGAAAGACCCTTTTTTCCCCACTTTTTAATCTGGGGTCAACAGGTTTTAAAGGTCATACTGCGGTCCAGACAGTTTTATCAATGTCCGTTTCAACTAAAATGGGGTTGAAAGACTCCTTTTTCCGCACTTTTTAAACTGTGGTAAAAAGGGTTTTTAAGGCCATGCTGCGGTCCAGGGCAGGGGTTTTCAATGTCCAGTTCAACTAAAATGTTGGGTTAAAACACTTTCTTCCGGCACTTTTTAATCGTGGGTCACAGGTTTTTTAGGTCATCTGCTTCCAACAGGGAATTTAATTCCGTTCAAGTAAAATGATGGTTTAAATAATCGCCTTTCGCACTTTTAAATTTTTGGGTGATGCAGTTTAAGGGTCATCTGTGGTTTAAAAACAGGGAATGAATGGGGTTGACTTTTCTGTGCTTTATAGCCTAAGGTTGTGCCTAAGATGTCAGGTATCCATTTGACTGTTTGGCTGTTAATTCCAGCTTCTCCAGCCCTGTTTTTGGGGGTAAGAATGAAGGGTTTTTGCTCCCCATAACTTTAATGGTCATCGAGATATCGACTATCCTTTTCGAAAAACCTTATCGATGGTGGCCGACTATCGACTATCGCCCGATGTCGATAGCCAACGTAATCGCTCAACACTAATAATTACCATTTACTACTAAATAATAGTAATACTCATGTAACCGTATAAAATATCTGGATCCAGTTTGATGGCTATTTTAGGATCAGGAATTAAATCTTTCTTTAGAGCAGATTGGTTCTTGCCTTATGGGTTCCAAAAACTTCATCATTAGGGGAAACTAGGCTTATAAAAATTCCCTTCCCCCCTTCCTTCATCCACATTTTTCACCACCTTTGGTTGAACTTGATGGACGTATGTCCTTTTTCAACAGTACTAACTATGTAACTATGTAGCAGGAGCAGAATGTTTCATTCCAATGCCTCCCTGGAGAGATGCTACCTCCCCAGTAAGGTAGATGATTCTGCAATAACCTACTTAGGGCATGTCCCCACGGCACGGGTTTTCGGCCAGTTTTTCAGCCGGTTTGCGGTTTTTCAGACCGCCTGAAAAACCGGCCGAAAATGAGCACAATTGTGCTCTATGGAAAACCCGTGCAGCAGTCCCCACTGCACGGGTTTTCCGCCTGCGGGCTGCTCAAAAAACATTGCGCATGTTCATTCTTCCATCCGGTTTCCGGACGGAATATGAACACCTCAATGGGAGGGGGAGGCCTGTTCTCCGCTCATCGCGGAGAAAAGCCGCCCCCCCGCGGCCGTGGGTACGGCCGCAAAACCGGACAGGTATCGGTCAGGTAAACCGACCAGTATTTGTCCGCTGCCGTGGGGACGCAGCCTTAGAGATCTGCCTGTAGCTTGTAGACCACCCAGCGGACCTGTTTGGAACAGCCACACCCATTCCCTCCCAGCAGAAAGGTTTATGAGGTCCTGGCAGAAATGCTAAGCACCTGGCCAGAGATGCTCCTGGGGTCTGGAAGAAATGCTAAACTGCCTGGGTTCCGGCTGAAATTCGCACGAGGTCTGAGTCAGGGCTATATTTGCCACTGGGCAGACAAGAGTGGGTACCTAGGGCAGCAGTATGTTAAGGGACAGCATTTAATCAATTTTTTTCTGTTTTATTTTTAGGGGGCAGGGCTGTTTATAGCTCTCATATATACTTTATGTTATGCAGTTCCTGCCACCCGGGAAAGGGTTGCTTCTCAATGGTGCTAAGTAACAGCAGAAACTATGTCTGAAGCCAAATAACTGTATTCTGACTGCCAGTGCTTAGAACACAATATAGAAGTAATATAGTTATGGCATTCTATATTGGTAGTAGTGGGTGACAAGTGGTTACGATTTCGGTCTGATGACCTTATTCATACTTAGTCATGTTGGTAGTGTGGATGAGAATGAAATACAGCCATAGCCATAACATGTAAGGAGCAACACACTCCTTAAATGCTACAGCTAGGGCTGTGTCGACATGGGGTCTGGATTTTTAAACACTTCAAAGCATGGATAATAGGGGTCTGTGTATCCAACCTCAACATTCCCCAATGACCCAAAGGTTCAATCAATTGAGACATACACTTAGGTATTCCCTCTTATCACCTTACAGTCCAGTCTGGAACAACAAATTATCCTAATAAACTGATGGGCAGTTCTGGAAAATATGTTTTTAACAAGACAAACATGTTCACATCATGGGCGTTCAGTCAATATCTGATCTGCATTCCAGTATTCAGGAACATAACATTCTCTATATTGTGTTCACTGTTATTGCTTTTATGTATATCAGATTTATCTTTATTTTTTATGCACTGGACCCTTTTCTATTAAAGCTTAACAATTTAATAATTGGATAATGTATGTGCTAAAGAATTTATAGCCTTTGATACAGTGTTTAACCCTGTGACTATTGAAAAGTAGTGTGTGTCTGTTTAACCCTGTTATTGCCAGTTAGAGATGTTTGTGAATGATGCATAACTTACTATCCTATTTGAAGGATGGTGGAAGCATTTATTTGAGGTGCGTGGACTATGTTGGGGTGTCATTTATGCTCATTTTGAAACCTGAGTGGAAGGTTAGGGCAAGATTGAGTGAGTGGAGATAAATTAACCCCTTGCAGTTGCATCCATGTTACTTGCTGGTAAGTGTGTACATGATGTGATCAGACAGACATTTATACTATACAGCCCTGGGGACCTTTGTTAACCCCGGCTGCTAGTATAAAATGATCAGTCCTTTGTATGGCAGTGTTAGGGCTGACAGGAGAATGACAGAGAACACTCCTGTCCTCTAGTCAGCATGTTGATCAGCATTGATGGTAGTGTTGAAGGAGTTAAATGACTGATGATGTTTTCTCTGCTCTCCAGCAGGTGATTGCGTGGGCACAGCTTCTGTGACTCACATGATCTTCATCACATGGGGGACCTTGTAACAATGGGTTAAGCAATTGTTGTCAATATTCTTAATTTTTTTTGTTGCAATTCCAAAGGTTGATCTCATTTTACATTTCTAGACACTTCTGTACAAACATTGCCACTTGCTGAAATAAAGAACCTAGCTAAATGACAGTGATAGCCCATCTGAAACCTCATTCAGCATGTTTTATGCCATTCCGCTGCCTGATATCCCTGTAAAGGTCTTGATTCCCAGGAAAATGTTAAAATGAGTGGAAGCAAAGTTTACATATAATACTCTAATTATGTTTATTAAGTCTTCTTATATTCATCCAAGATGACAGAAAGGAAATAAAACGGCTAAGAAATAACTGGTTTAATTGACCTGTACAAATTTCTAATTAACAGAAGTCCATTAGTGTAAATTTGCAGTGTCTGCCTCTGCCCTCTCCTCTTCTTTAACACTGCTATATCTCTCTCTTCGTCAGAGCTTAACCAGCCATTTCCTGCAATCCCAGCCAGGGCGATATGTGTCTCTGGAGACCACTTTCTCTTAACTGGTATCATTTTGATTTATAAACAATGCCAGAGCTGTAATTGAAAGCCTAAAGTCTGGGACGCTGATTTATGCTGAGTGAAGAAATCAAACTCTCTTCTTCAGATGTGAAATTTGAAAGGAAAGCAGTCAGCAGATAATGTAAACTGCTGCATGTTGCATTGTGATCATAAATGCTATGCTTTGCTTTTAAAGAATGCGTCATTTCCACAGAAAAACACCGGAAAGCAGAAAATTATTTGAGAACCTGATTTAAAGATCATCTTGAAATTATTATATTTCATTCTTACAAAAAAGTTCAAAAAGAGATATAAACTTGAAAAAAAAGAAATGCCTGGATTCTTCCATAAACAGCGACACTTTTGTCCATAGGAGATGCAGGGTTTTCCTGGTCAGTTCTATTCAAGTGAAAGGCATGAACTACAATACCAGGAGCGACCCGTGAAGTGGAGCTAAGCAGCAAAGTTTTAACTTTAAGTTTATCCTTTTACAGTCAATGAAAGTAGCTGTCCTTATAGCACATTACACCAATTCCAGCTTTATGTATTTAAAGTGGTTGTCTCATCTCACATTGATGCCACATCTGTGGGACCCACACCTTTCTCGATAACAGGCTCCCAAAAATCTCTGTTCAGAACAGAGAGGTGGCCAGAACTGTTCCATTGATTTCAATGGGAGTTTCAAGTATAACCCAGCAGACCCAAACCTATCGATACATTATCAATGTGTGAGATAGAAACACCCCTTAAAACTTTGTTGTCTGAATGTTTGTGTAATTTCTTTGTATTTGTAAACAAGAAGTTTCTATTCTTCTATTTGTATTGTTTCTGTACAAATTGTTGCATTAAGTTAAGAGTGGCCCTAAAGAACACATATGGTACTGCATAGCTTCACACATAATAAAAACAGCGGCTGTTATCTAAATTGTTTGGAAAGGTGTTTACCAAGGAAAATGACGTAAAGAGGGATGAGTTAAACTCCACCTTAAATGCTTCTTGTCTAACCAAGGAAGAAGTGCAGCTCTACCTTAAAAAGATTCAAATAGTCAAATCTCCAGACCCTGATGGTATGCACCCCGTGTTGTAAGGGAATTAAGTAATGTGATAGACAGGCCCCTATTCTTAATATTTATGGACTGTATAGTTTCTAGATTTGTCCCAAAGGATTGAAGCATAGCAAATGGGGTGCCAGTATTCAAAAGGGGTTAAAAAGTGATCATGGAAATTATAGGCCGGTAAGTTAAACCTCTGTTACATAGTTACAGAGTTTGTAAGGCCAAAAATGACAGACGTCCATCCAGTTCAGCCTATTGTCCAGGGTTGAGCCAGAAGAAGGCAAGAAACCCCATTAGGTAAAAGCCAATTGTCCTAATTTTTGGAAAAAAATTCCTTCCTGAATCCAATCTGGCAATCCGAATAAATCTCTGGATCAAAGACCCTTCTCCAGAATCGTAGTCACTATAACTTGTTATATTATTACACTCTAGAAATGTATCCAGCCCCTTTTTTGAATTCAGTTAAGGATTTCACCATAACAAGTTCCTCTGGCAGAGAGTTCCACAGTCTCACTGCTCTTACAGTAAAGAATCCCTTTTTAAGATTATGTAGAAACTTTCTTTACACTAGACCTAGAGGATGCCCTCTTGTTCTGGATACATAGATCAAAGATCTATATTGAGCTTTGATATATTAAACTATATAGTTGACTATAGCTGCTATAATTAAGTTTACTGTCCAATAGGATTCCCAAGTTCTTCTCCATGTGGCTTTTACTGAGCATTGTTCCGTATAATATATATGTATATGTGTATGTGTGTATATATGGAGTGGCCCAAGGGTCTGGGTGGGATGGCCGCTCCAATACTCCAGCTCAGGTCTTACTGGCCAAATAAAAGGCAGCTGGTGTAGGAGGTCAGGAGGTGTGCTTCTGGACCTGAACCAGAAGCTGTGGACTGCCGTGCTGTGAGGCCATGTAAACCTGTAGGGGTGTTTGGGTGAGCATAACCCATTGCCTATGAAATCCTGAAGCAAGGACGTTATGTTTTGTGAAATCCTTTGATGCTGAAGATAAGCTGAATTTCTGTTTGATTCCTGTGGACTTCCCAATAAATACCTCTTTATTTGGACAATTACTCCCTGTGCATGTGCTTGCCTTTGAACTGACCCCCCACAATTGGTGCTCAGATGTGGGCAACATCCCTGAAATAAGGAGTGCATGTCCTGGGTCAAGGCAGCAACAGGGTTAAAGAATCAGTCTGAGAGCATGGTGGAGCTACTCAAGCACCTGGTCCAGGCCCAAGCCCAGCAGCAGCAAGCTCACACGGAGACTGTGAGAGCGCAGCAAGAGACCAACCAGCTACTTCTCCAACAAGTGGCGGTGTTAACCACGTCGGTCAGAGCCCGAGAGGTGGAGGCTACCCCAACGCCAGGAGAAACATACGCGAGGCGTTACAAAAAATGACACCAGAGGATGACGTTGAGGCCTACCTGACGGTGTTTGAGAGGGTAGCTGACCGGGAAAAGTTACTACCATATCACACCCCGTCGGTGTTGTCACCAACTTTTTTGCACCCTATTAGGGGGGGTGGGATTTTCCTGTCTGGACTTGTGGGCCAAGTGGGTTTCCTAACCGTCCCAACCCAAGATGCTACAGGTAATGTGGGGGTTAAAACCCCCTGAAATTTCCCTATGCCCGTTTTGGGGGGGAGATCGGGAGGGGAGGGGCCAACCCCGAGCCCCCATGTACCCATTCGGGTACCAGGGAAAAATTTGGAACCCCCCAGCCCGGGATCTAACTTTAAAAGGGATTAGGAATTTTAGTGTACTGAGGTTTTCCCCCAAGACCGGGGGCAACGAGCGGTACCCCCCACTCGCAGTAAATAAAATTTTTTTTAACCGGGGGGCCCAAAAGTCAGGGATGAGGTAAAAGAGCAACCCCGTCCCGGGGCCCTACAGAGCAGGGTTTCTAACCTGGCCCTTTCACATTGTTGGGTGGTCCCCTTGGGGGGCGGACAAAACCCAGGAGGGGGGGTTACAAAGGTTCACGGGGGGGTGTTTAAGAAATAAAAAGTTTTGCCAGTCGGCCCCCTGGCCAGGTAACATCCCCGGCCCCTTCCTACCCCTTTGGGGCCCCTTTCCCAATTATGAAGTCCGTTTAAAAAACGGATTCCCATGGTTTTTGGGGGGGTCCTCTGGTCAAGTCACAGAGGGCAAAAATATTTTCTGGGGGTCGTGGATTACGCGATGGGCCCCAGAAGCGGCCCCCTTGGAGAAATACTCATCAAAACCCATTCCAAGAAGCTGTTTTTTATATTCTCCAGGACAGGGCTCCCAAAGGGAGATTTTGAGGACAAGGGACACCGTTATGCCCAAAGGTAATGAGGGACCTATGAAAAGTCCTAAAATTAAACAGTTTGGGGACCCTTTTTTATCACCCTCGACCGAGGGTTTAGTCGAAAGGTTTAAAAAAACCCTTAAACATGTTACGGAAGGGGAGAAAGGGATGGACGTGACTGGGATTGTTTATTGCCCTACTTGTTATTTTCCATCGGGGAGGTGCCACAAGCGTCACGGGGTTCTCCCCTTTTGATTTTTTTGTATGGGCGACACCCCGGGGTTTACTTGACATGTAAGGAGCCTGGGAGAGTGAAGCCACTCCATAAAAGAGTGTATCGAACTGTTGCGCAGATGCAGGATAGGCTATCTAATGAATGCCCATTGTAAAGACATCAAAATGCGGGCCAAGGGGCACAGTCCCGGTATAAAATGGGTCGCCAGACTCGAGTTTTCAAACCCGGGGGATGGGGTTACTTGTGTTGGTACCCCTGAAAGGAGCAATTCTTGGAAAAATGGCCAGGTCCCTACAGGGGGTGGAAAAGGTGGGGGGACTCAATTACCGCTACACCCAACTTGGTGGGAAAAGCCCCTGCGGGATACCATGTAAAATTTTGCTAAAAACCTTTGGAGAGAAAGAGATCCTACCCCAAAACCCTTTTTTGGTGGCCCACCCAGGCCCATACTGAGGGGTCAAAATTCTGAACCCTTTCACCTTCCAAAAGCAGCAATTAGGGAAATTGTTCAACAAATGGGACATGTTCTCGAGGGCCAGGGGGGGGAAAAAGGGATTGAGCAGAGGTGCTGACTGAACCACATGTTTGGGTCATGTAAAACCCTATGGGACCCCTGAACCCCCCAGGAATAGTGGCCAATGGGGTGAACGGTGTTATTTTGGGGGATAATAAGGAGTCCAAGAGTGGCTGGCCCAGCCCAATAATTCGGTCCCAAAACCGAACGGGGAATGGGGGTTTTTGCAATGACCCCAAAAACTTAAGAGGTGCAAGTTCGATGCCTAACCTATGCCCGGGTAGACAAAAATGTTTTGAGAACTAGGGCCAGCCCGCAAAATGACCACGCTAAACCAACAAAAGGGTACTGGCAAACCCGCTGTTAGAGAAACCAGGGGGAAGCGTTTCTCCCCCCCAACGGGGCTTACCAGTAAGTGCGGTCCTTCGGGTTAAGGAGCGCCAGCATTCCAGAGGGCCATGGGCCGGATTACGTCCCCCATAGGAAGTAGCACTGCTTTCCTTGACGACATCATTTTCACATAGACTGGGCGGCATCTGCCTAAAGTTCAAGCAGTGATGGATGCCCTAAAGGGGGGCCGGGTTTATATAAACCCCAACAAAAGTGCTATGGGCTTGGAGAAGCCAGATACCTGGGTTTTTTAGTGGGGAGAGTGAGAAAAGCCCCCCAAAAAATAAAGGGAGGGACCAAAATGGGCCCCAAAACCCCTCACGAAAAAGCGGTCAGGGGGCCCTTTTGGGGGTAGTGGGGTATTACAGAAGGTTTTTCCCAAATTTTTTCCGAGGGGTTTCAGACCTTTGACGATCTCCTAAGGGCACAAAATTGCCAGGTAAAGGGTCCCCAGAAGAAGCAGCTTTTTTAGGACCTGAACAAGCCCTCTGAAAAACCCTGTTGGTGGCCCCCGATTTTCCCGACCCTTTTTTGGCAAACGACTCAGATTAGGCTGGGGCGGTCAGTCCCAAGAGATAAATGGGGAGGAACATCCCATTGGTATTTGAGTTAAATTGTCCCCATGCAGAAAAACTACTCTATTTTAGAGAAAAGTGTTAGCCATTAAGTGGGCCCCGGATGCGTTGAGGTAACCTGATAGTAGGGGGTTTTGCTGGGGTCCCACCCTGCACCCTAAAATGGATGAGAGAGAAAAGGTAACAATGCCCGGGTCATTAAATGGTTCCTGGCACTTCAAGACTTCCTTTTTTGTGGAACACAGCCAGGGGAAAATGCATGGTAATCCGAGCCCCCAAGGGACATGTTGGGGGGAGAAGGGGCCCAACCCCCCGGGGTTTGGGGAAGGGGGGGGGGATTAGAAGGGTCAGAGGTTTCCCTCAAGACGGAGGTATTTATCAGAGGGGGGCCCGGTGTTAAAAAACCCCTTAGTGTATGCCCCCCAATGTTTTTGTGCAGAAATGTTTTCTTTTAGGTTTCCGGGGGGGTTTTTATGGGGCGGCCCAAGGTTGGGGGGACGGCTGCTCCAAACCCAGCCCAGGTCTTATCGCCAAAAAAAGGCAGCGGTGAGGAGGTCAGGGAGTGTTTCGGACCCGAACCCCAAACTGTGGGACGCCCTGCTGGAGGCCCGGAAAACCCAAATGTGTTTGGGTGAATAAAAACCCCTTGCCTGTGAAATCCGAAGCAAGAGTTTGTTTTGTGAAACCTTTGATGCTGAAGATAAACGAATTTCTTTTTGATTCCTGTGGACTTCCCCAAAAAATAAAATCTTATTTGGACAATTAAAACCCTGGGAAAGTGCTTGCCCTTGAGCTGACCCCCCCCCCTAATAAATATATATATATTATTATTTTATATAAAAATATAAAAATATATTTTATATATATATATATAATATATTAATTATATATATATATATATAAAATTAATATATTATATATATATATATTTTATTATATTATATATTATTTATTTGGGGTTTGGATTGAAAGGTTTGTGCAAAAATATTTTTTTGTTTTAAAATGTGAGGTGATTTTACAGTCATTATTTAAAAGATAGAATTTATACAGGGAAAAGAAAGAAAAACACAAATGTTACATAAGAAACAAGATGTTAAAACATACAAAAATTTAAAGTTTACCACCAAAACCCTTTACACACTTAGGTTTTTCTCCAGGCAGTTCTCCCCATAAGTGAGCCTTTCCAAAGGGTCCCACCAAGTGTGTCCCCCTCCTCCAAGCAAGATCTTACCCCAGTCTGCTGACTTCCTTCCAAGAGAGCCCAATGAGCTTTACTTGTCTAATTTTATAGCCCATCTCCAAGACCCAAATGTCCCTTTTCCCCAAAGCCGCAGACCTCTGCTACACAGTTTTCTCAACTCCCTCCTCAAGACCCCCAACAGGTCAGTTTTTAGGATCTCCCACAGAAGCACTGACCATAATTATATCACCTGTGCAAAAAGAGGAAATCCTGAAAACTTGCCCTGTTGGTGGGTCTTGACTGGAGTTGAAAAACACTGGTCTACACCATTGTTTAATCACCAAATTGAACTCTTTTAAGATCCCCAGATGTCCTATGGTGCAACCCCTCTCATTTCTAGAAGGCTTATGCCACTTGCTTATCAGATACCTTGCCTACCAAGACCTTGATCAACCAGTCTAAACAGACACCATTCTCACGTGACTCACATAAGAGCCTCGATTTTTGATTATACAAATGAAATATTTTATAAATATATTTTATACCATATTATTAGTATTTCACTGTTCAAAGGTCTGTATGTCTTAGACTAGGTTCACACGACTTAAATGCAGGGCGTAATTACGCCCCACAATTACGCCGTGTGGCCGGGGGAGGGGGCGGGAGCAGGTGCGGCGCGTAAACGCAGCTGGTAATTTACATGTCACTTATCTCCCCCCTCGGCGTATTCGCCAAGCAGGGAGAGGAGACGTAATCCATAGTTCTCTATGAGAACTGTGGATTACCGTAATGACTTGGACGTATTCCAGCCATAATTTGCACACTCCGGCGCGTAATTACGGACTGAAATACGTCGAATTTTAAGCCGTGTGAACATAGCCTTACACATTCATTGCGATTTAAGGCCTCTCTCAGCAGGTTAAAATTAGCCTTCCTGAAATTCAGTGTTTTTGTGACCTCGACAAAATACTGTATTAAAGGATAATTGGAAATGTATTATATTATGGTCACTATTTCCTAGGTGCCTCTCAACCTCAACCTTTATTATTCTGTCGGGACTGTTAGTCAATATTAAATCCAGAAGGGCCTTCCCCTAGTCGGCTCCTGCACCTGTTGGGAAAGGTAACCATCATTAGTTATTGACAAAAACGTTTTAGCTTTATGATAGCCACAGGTTTCTGTTTCCAAATTTATGTCTGTTCTAGGTAAAATGTTTGAAGGTCTAACACAGATAAATACATGGTTATGCACATGGGAGGAAAAATCCATTCCATGATTTCTTGTTGAACGAAGACACGATAAAAGTAACATGGAGAAGGACTTGGAAATTGGACAGTAAGCTTAATTGTAGCAGCCAGTGTCAGGCAAATAGGATCATGGGATGTATTAAAAGGGGCATAGAGGCACAGGATGAGAACATCATTCTCCCATTGTATAAGTCAGTGGTCAGACCACAAATGGAATATTGTGTATGATGTTTGGCACCAGTTCACAGGGAAGACTTTGTAGAGCATGAACAGGTTCAAAGGTGGGCAACAAAAATAATTAAAGGACTGAGTGAGCTGCAATACCCATAAAGATTTGCAAGATTAGGGTTATTTAGTTTAGAGAAAAGACGGCTTCGGGGGGACATAATAAATATGTTTAAATATATCAAAGGTCAATATTGAGATCTCTACCAAGATCTATTTATATCCTGGATTGTATCTAGAACAAGGAAGAATCCTATATGTCTTGAGGAAAGATGGTTTCTACATAAACATAGAATGGGATTCTTTACTGTAAGAGCAGTGAGACTGTGTAACTCTCTGCTAAAGGAAATTGTCATTGTGAATAAACTATTAGAGTTCAAAAAGAGTCTCGATACCTTTCTAAAATGTAATAATATAAGTTATAGTGACTAGGATTCATGAGAAGGGTCATTGATCCAAGGAATTATTCTGATTGCCAGACTGGAGTCAGGAAGGAATTTTTTTCCCTTAAATGAGGACAATAGGATTCTACCTCATGAGAAATTTTGCCTTCCTCTGGATCAACGCTATAGCACAATAGACTGAACTGGATGGGCGTCTGTCTTTTTTTGGCCTAAAAAACTATGTAGTGTAACTTTGTAACTGTGTTATAAGTGAATCATCAATTACTGAGTTTTTAATTAAGCTTGCTGGTAATAAAGGCAGTTTAATGGCAGTGCAGTATTGCACATGAAAAAACGCACTGTGTGAAAGCGACTTATGCAATCAGTTTTTATAGTCTTTTTACAACAGATGAGTGGACTGTCCATTGCACATTGCTGATCAATCTTCTCTGTTGTTCATGGCTAATGTTCTCCACCAGGATGGTGCAGACTTACAATTTCTGTAAGCTTATGGTGACACACTTTATTTTTTCAACACAAAAATATGCTGTATATAATGTGGTAGAGATTCAAGAGAAAACCTCAGATTTCTATCACATATTTCACTTGTTTTAAAGGGGTTTTCTCAGTACAGGCTTACACAGGCATCTTGTGCTATCTCTGCAGCTTACAGCTTCCAATCCAAGGGTGGGTCTCTCCTCCCAATAGGTATGCCTTCCCTCACTGTGTCTTATCTGCTCCCTCCTGAGTCATCATCATCATTCTGTGTGAGCAGTGGGAGAGAGAGGATGTCAGAGCTCCGCAGACCTCGTATAATGGTCAGCTCTCATGCCTGAAGAGTTGTCACCTCCCTCCACAAGTTCTTTGTAACCAGAACACCTGCATTGTTGTAAACAGTTATAAATACTACCTGAAATGATGAAACACATGTGAGAAATACACTTTGCTCCCCTTCTAACTCCTGCCTGATAAAAGATGTGGGAGCAGAGTGTATTTCTCAATTTTTTTCACATTTTGTTTCAGTGTATAAGGTTGTGTTAAATGGAGGGAGAGTGAATCTAGCAGCTAGAGAAACTGAGGAATAGAGCTATCACTGTGAGAGAAGCTCAGGCAGCCTTTATTACACAGACCAGAGGGGAGTGAATGACAATGAGAACATAGACACAGACAGCAACTAGCACAGAAAGCTCATGCAACCAGTTTCAATTTCACACAGCTCAGGGGGCAGTGAGTACAGAGAGTGCAGACAGCCAATCACAGCACAGAGTGCATGTCCCACACAGGAGGCATGTCCTGACCAGGGCTGAACTAAATATCAGTAAGCCAATCACAGCAAAAGGGGCGTGGTCCAACCTCAGGCTGCTGAAAAGCTCTAGACACTCACAGATTAGCTGATATCTGCTATACTAAATGATTTAGGTAATGCAAATCAATTGCAAAAGTGTTTATTTCTACCCATCCCCATCATTACAGATATGATCTTTGCAGCGAGAAAACCCCTTTAAGTGTAGCAAACAGCCCCATCCAGCCCAATAGGGCTATCCCACATCTTATCTCCCAATTATTTTCAGCACTGAATACATGCGAAAAACAAATACAGACTGGATGTGCACTCCCATTCTCCTTTACCATGTCAAAAAATGCATCAAAACAGCAACATGTGCCTGAATGGTGATATGCACCATTCAGGCACATTCAACACTTGACATGTGGCTGTTTCATGTTTTCAGGTGTAAAGTGACCTTTTTACATATTAGAATACGCAAGAAAAACTGCTGTTTGAATCTAAGCTTAGGAGAAAGCAGCCTCCAATAGTGGAGCACCACAAGACTTGAAGAGCAAAATTTGTATTTACTTACAGCATGCCATAAATATAAAACCAAGCTTATTGCAGTCACACACTTGACCCTATCCATATGTATTTATGGTGATATCATTATCCACACATGACAATTTTTTATGCCAACAAATGTACAAACCCCACTTTTAATGCCCATTCAACTTAAAATAAGTTTCTTAATACGCCACTACAAGAAATAAAAAATGAAAAAGTGCCAAACATATATAAAATCACATTACTAAACAGAAACAAAACAAAATTGAGGGGCTTCTATTGATGGACCTCATTACTCTTCCTGCTTTCCACAGACAGTCACCCATCCAAGTATAATCTAGGCACAACCCTACTTATTTCCCAAGATCAGACAGTATAAATTGGCCATGAACAAGTGGCCCTACTGTTTTGTAACATGTAGGGTTAAAAGGGTTGTCTCACCATGCTATTTCACAGAGCCATAGCCAGCCTTAGACTCACACTTCCCAGTTAGACTATGGGTGGTTCTATAGCAGTGGTTCGCATATCAGCTATGCTATTCCTAGCTATTCCTTTTATAGTGATATAAGTGTAAAAGGTTTATAATCTGTAGTGCACAAAGATACAGAGCTCTAAGGGTCATTAACTAAAATTGTCAATAACATAAATAAACAAACTCCTGTGCTACAAATAAAACTGATCATGGAGTTACTCACCATGATGACTGCAGCTTGTAGCAATCAGATAATAGAAAGAGCTGGGAGAGGTGGTCAATAACCAAGAGAAACTTTTTTTTACAAGCAGTAGATAAAATCTATTTTATCTCCCTTTCAAAGTAAAATCCAATTTACTCTTCCCTACATGTTAAAAGTTAATCATTGTGGTGAGAAAACCCCTTTAAGTCACAATTTATTCATCATCAGTAGAAAGAATTAATATCAAGGTCAAATTCAACCTCTGATTGAGCGCCGTGATTCGGGTCAGCCTGATTCAACTTTTGGCAAGGGTTAGTTAGGTATAAATAGGTTAACTAACAAAATTCCCCTGCATTTCGGTTCATGAACAGCTGTCCCACTGAAGACTTTTCCATCTGATGTTACTTACAGTCCAGTCACAAAGGTAACCCCAATTTAGCATTGTATTTAAAGCAACGTCTGATGGAAATGACACTAGAGCGACAGGATCACAGGAATGGAAGGGTAGGTAATCCCATTCACAGCCATTAAAAAAAACTAACCTTAAACCCATTTAATTCTGTCTTTATTAGGGTACACAAATACTAAATAATATCACTCAAATTCCGGACCTTATCAGCACTCTGCATTTAGAGCACTGAGTACCTGAATCAGTTCCTTCCCTACTACGCATGAAGCTGCACCAGCCAAGAGATCTGCCTGGGCGTGTTTTAGCTTGTCAATGTTGCAGGTGCATTTTGGTAGTCATCCATTGGCAGGAGGGACCTTAAAGGGAACCTGTCACATAGGTTGTGCCCCCCTTCCTAGGGCAGCACAAGCTAGTGTCAGACCTGCTGTTCCCAGCACTGTGCCCCTTATTCTGTAAGATGCAGCAGTTTTAGAGCATTTACCCCTCAAATCTTATTCATGAGCAGGTGTTAGCTCCACCCACCAAAGACTAGCTCCGCCCACTGACAGTTATTCACATGTTTCTACCTATTCAAAGTAATAGGTTTTTCAGTTGAGGTGGGCGGGGCTTGAAAAAAACTGACTCTCTGAAGGACTCTTTGAATGACTCTTCTGGCTGAAAACTGCAGATTTGAGCATTAAATACACGAAAACTCCAGCATCTTGCAGAATAAGGGACACAGCGCTGGAAACAGCAGGTCTGACACTAGCTTGTGCTGCACTCAGCAAATGGGGCAAAAACTATGTGACAGGTTTTCTTTAAGGCCTTCATTGGACATCATCAGGAAGCCCCACACTCTTCACAGTCAAAGGGACTTACACGTGCAGAGCAGTGTGAACAGTGCTTGGGAGATACAAACCAGGAAGGAGGTTAAACAGCAGAATAAACCATATGTGTATAACCCAGAGTCTGTAAGGGGAAAACAAGAGCCTACAGAGGATGGATCAGGGTACAGAAAAGAGGAGAGACCCATGAAAGAATATGTGGGGGAGGAGGATAGATTGTGTGCATTGGTAGCATCAGTATCCAGAGAAAGGTGAGAACTCACTGCAGAATTTTCATTAGGAAGAAGGACCACACAAATAGGCACAGTGAGCTTAAAAAAGATCTCAAAGGGCTTGTTATCAGAACAGGAAAGCAATAAGGGAAGTTGTGCTAGTTGATGGGAGCTAGAACAGTCAGCAGTATATAGGATTTAAAGACCCCACATTTTGCATGCATTACTAGGTTTTCAACTATAGCAAAACATGGGCCTGAAACAAATTATGAAAAGGCTGCCACAAAAGTAAATTTCATAACAGATCTTTATTATACCCATATAAAACATGCAATAGACAGCAATGAATTGTAACCTACACAGCACAGAATTTTTACCGTCGGGTTTAAAATCCAGCGGAATATGCCACTCATTGTATATTCCTCTTGATCTCCCACAGATTTGCCATAGGCCCTGTACATTGAATGTATGAGGCCAATAGCAAATCCGCAAACTGGCCGCGGATTTTGAACAGCATTTTAACATATGCTGTGTGGACTTAGCCTAAAGATATGTTCACCCAGCATATTTGCGGTGTATTTGCAACGTGTCACAAAGGTGTTTTAGAAGTACAGAAACACTGACACTCCCATTCACCTTCACTCTTCCCAGCGCCAAAGTGCCGGAAGAAGTTGCTTGTCAATTATTTACCCGTGTATTAAACATTGGGTGTTCATAGCTCTCAATGAATGCCATGAATTGCCGTAATTGCGTGGCGTATTGCAGCACAGACATTCTGGAACATCCATACAGAGTGGGCAGCTGTGCACTAATTGTACAGCTGCGCAAATGGAGAACCAGTTATCAGCAATAGTTTGGCTCTACTCTGAAAAGGCAGAAAGAGTTTATTATTGTCCCTGTCTTCTCAATTAGCGCCTCTCCACTTCATGCTGCCTGATCCAACAGTCAAGTGATTGCCTGGCCTTGGTAACTACAAGAGCTTCTGGCTCTTACCTGAACCAGATCAGCTCTGCACTAAGTACCCCTGGATTTCCCTGTAACTGGGAATAAAATACCAGCCCCATTTTCAAGAGAAATCAGAAGAAAAGGGATGGTAAAATGTCCCCCAAAGGTCTTTTTTTGACCTTATGGATATGTAAAATAATTTTAAAAAATACGAAAAAAGTACAATTAAAAGCCCAGACTGCCCTAAAACTTCATGCCACCTATATATAAATGTCTGTGATGGAAAAGTGTCAATTACACAACTAATTTTTGCAAAACCTTTGCTGTTAAAGAATAGATACATAAAAAAATTGAAAATAACATAAAAATAAAGCCTAACATATCAGCAAAAAAAGGCAAAAATATTAGTATAATGGTCAAACCTGCTTGTACTGCAGAAAAAGGAAAATGTGAGTGGTCAGGAAGTGAGGTAAACAGCCCGGTCAGGAACAGGTTAAGATGTCTGAAATGTATATTGCAGTGTGAAACTTAGTGCAACTTTTATTTTAACTCAAGGTTAGCACTCATATTTCTTAAGGTGCTTTAACATAGAGTGGTTTTTTGGTGCATTTTTTGATGCACCAAAAAACGCTCCGTGCGAAAGCACCCTTAAATATATTTTTTCCTTGTCGCTAAGACCTGCTTTACACCTGTGTTTGATATAATAGGGTTTAGACTGGTTTCAAACATTGTATTTTTTTGCGTTTTTTAATGTATTTTAATTTCATCTGTGTTTTAAATTAGAGTTAATAACAAAACCCACTGCATTAATAAAGCATGCATGTTTTTGAAAAAAACGGAGAAATTGCACGTTCCAATCGATTTACAAAGCAGCTGGAAGTCTTGTGAAGGCTTTTCCGTCGTCGCCATGTTTTTGTTCCACTACTTGCTGCCCCAGGCAGTAAGTAGTAAACCGCCATATTGGTACAACCTAATGCATTGATTATACAAAGCATTAGGCTGTATGAATGATCGCGCCCCCTAGTGTTGAAGCATCCTAGGGGAACTTAGGGCCACATGTATGAAAACTGTCTTGGTCTAAAACTCAATTTGTGGCCCAGAGCAACCAATCAGAGCACCCCTCTCATTTCATAAAGTGCTTTGGAAAAAGGAGAGAGGTGCTCTGATTGGTTGTTATGGGCTACAAAGTGAGTTTTAGACCTAGACAGTTTTCATACATGTGGTTCTTAATGTTAAAGTTAAATAAATAAATTAATTAAAAGTTCAAATCACCCCCTTTCGCCTTTTTACAAATAAAAAAGAAATAATAAAAGAAGTTACACATATTAGGTATCGCTGGGTTCCAAAAAGGCTGATCTATTAAATATAAGATCATTTATCCTGTATGCTGAACACCGTAGACATTTTTTTTCCCAAACGCCAAAATTTAGATTTGTTTTTTTTTTATTTCACGGCCTCTACAGATGGGAATAAAAGTGATCAAAAAAGTCGTATATATTCCAAACGGCTACCAATAAAAAGTAAACTTCAGCCCACAAAAAATACACCCTCAAAAAAGTTATTGGTTGCAGAAAATGGTGCTACGGTGCACATTTTAAATAGAAAATGTTTGGATTTTTTTTACGGTACTGTTTGGTGTTGCCGGCATCATATCCTCCAGCAGACTCCAGATAACACCTCATTTATACCAGTGAGTGAATACTTTTAAAAAAAATAATCCTCTCAAACATTTCCCCACTTGGAATTTTTTTTGTGGTTCCCCAGTATATTCTATGGTATGGTGAATGACACCATTAGAAAGCACATCTTGTCCTGCAAAATAAAAGCCCTCATGTGTCTAGGTAGGTGGAAAAATAAAAATATTAAGGCGGAAAGGGAAAGTGGTTAAACAAGCATCAGAACACCATTAAAATTCAGGTTTAGAGTATTATTGATATCTTCCTCTTTGCAGAAATAACTTCACAATATACTTGGCATAATGTAGCTTCATTAAAAAGGTATTGCATTTTCAGAAAATGTTACTTTTGTTAAACAAAAATAGTTATACTTTACTATGCATCAAAGCCTCACAGTTTTTTCCAAAATTGCTTATTGTATAGTAGAAACCTTCATTATTTACTCACAGGTGACAAAAAGAGTTCTTGGTCTTTAACTGTAAGCAGTCCTGTGCAAGCATGTCTATCATAAAACCTGGGGACAGTAAAATGCCCATAGAAGTAAACTATGAAGGTTTTCATTAAATGTCAGCAAGCAGAGATCCCAAGGGCCATCAGCAGATGATTCAGAAAGTGTAATGTAAAATTGTCAAAATTTTCATCATACAAATAATACGCAGTCAAGTCTCATTATTATTAGCACCAGTTAATCGCTGTGTGGAGCACGCACAGTAGATAGAGGGACTCGGAGTGACTCAATAGTTCCTGGTAGGTTGTCACAGATATCTAGAGCCATGCTGACTACAATACATCCCACAGCTGTTGGAGAGTGCTTGGTGAAGGCTCCAAAGAGAAAACATGACGATTGAGGTGGTCCCACAGATGCTCAACTAGGTTCAAGTCTGAGGAATTCGTGGGCCAGGGAAGTACTTGAAAGTCTTAGTCATGCTCGTCCAAGCAATGTTGGAAATTTTAACAGTGTGACATGTCGCATTGTCTTGCTGAAGATCCCATCTGCCCCAGGGAAGACAATCAGCATGTATGGGTGTACATGATTTGCGAGAATGGCTTAATACAAAAAATGGTTTAGAGTGCCTTCCATAATGAGTTAGCCAAGAGAAACCCACAAAAATATTGCCAACACCATAAAACTGCCACCACCAGCTTGTGTTCTTCCAGTAATGGTTACAAGGTGTTTGTTCTCTGATATTCCTTGCATAACACGCCAACATCCATCTGTTGATATTTCAGAAAATGTGATATATCACAAAAGGAAAGCCTTTGGCAATCAGCATAGGACTACTTCTGATACTGGCTCGATAATAGAAGCCTTTTTATCCAATTTAACTTTGTTATCAAAGGTGCAGTGACCGTTGTCTTCTGCAGAGCTCCATTCACAATAGGATTTGGTGAACTGTTGCTTTAGACACGTGTCTGGGAACCTCCGGTTTATTTTGGTGATGTACTACTCCACTGTAGTGTGTTGGTCTTGGGTACCTTTGTAGCTGATGCCTCTTGTTCACTTATGATACTCTTTCACCACAGAAGCACAGGATTGTTCCCAAAATGTGCAGTTTCAGAAATCCTGCCACCCTTGGCCTTAAAGCAAATAATTTTTGTAACACTAATAAATTGTCCCTTTTATTCACGACAGGAATAAGGTATATGCATGCAGAAAGCCTATCACACACCTTATATACCTACCAAGCCAGGATTGAAAATGCCTAAGCTTGCCTTCATTTATTTTTTACATGAATATTGAACACTGTTGAATCAACATAACTGTATTGTCCTGTGCTTTTTATGTTTCACAATATAGCTTTTCTTTAAATAGAAAATAAAAATTGGAATGATAAAAAGTCGGTGAATTACAGAATTGACATGTCTACTGTAAGGACATAAGTCTGTTCTATCAAAATATAAATCAGGGAAACAGCATCCAGAGGGTGAAGTGAAAATATCAATCCATGTTTATTCCTCCATACAGTGCAGAGGCAACGTTTCAGCAGAATAACCAACTGGATAAAAGCTGTGTATTCAGCCCAAACGTTGCATCTGCACTTTATGGAGGAATAAACATGGATTGATTTTTTCACTTCACCCTCTGGATGCTGCTTCCCTAGTTTATATGTTGATCTGGATTGAATGTCCCGTGGAATTCAGGGAATGGAAGCTCTGCAGCCATTTTTCCTATTAGAATTTTGTCTGATTTGGTTCTAAGTGCCATTGGTTAATTCTTTTTTTGTATATGTCTGTTCTATAGCATAAATACAAAAAATAATGGGCACCGCACAATACACAAATATAAAAATACTAAAGGCTGTAACAAGTGTGTGTCAAACACCATATGACAAAACAAAGGAGAAAAAAAGGACACAGTATCAAAACGCACACCCAAGGAAATAAAATATAATGTATACTTAATTGAGACCAAAACCACACACAAACGTTTAAAAAGCCATAAAGAGGCTAGAGATATATCAAGACTGTAAGGAAAATACAATAATGGTCAAACTGTATCCTTTGAAGAAAACATAAAGCAGTATGGTATAATAATAGCCCTCAAAGTCCCATGCATAGCGTTGCCACCCATGAGGAAGTTTCTTTTGTTGCAATGATAGGCCTGGGGCTTTGGGGGCTTTTTCTTGCCGTTTCCTCTTTGCAGTATGTTTTTGATAGTTTTATGGCTATACTTTTTTACATTGATTTTTGGGTCATACATTTTCTATTTGTTGCACATTTTTCTACATGTGAAATCACATATGAAATAGGTAATTTTATTGTATGGATATTGCTTTTACCACTATTAGTGGGACTGTTGTGCAACATATAGGACGTGCCATCCTTGTGACATATTCTTATGATGTTATGTAATAAAAAAATTGACAGTACACACAAGCATTGCATTTCAAGTGACATATTATGCAGTGTGAAAAAATATATGCTGTCCATCCAATTCAAATATTGATAATTGTTGTTAAAGGATCCTTATTTCTGATCCCTATATGTAATCTGTATGACTAAGGTCGCCAAGCGATCGAAACATCACAACAATTTCTGGTCACTAAACCCCTAGGGATTCTTTGAAAACAATCATCAATATTGGAATGTTATGGACCGTATATATTTTTTCACAATGTAAAATATAATTCACTTGAAACTCAACACTTGTATGTTGTAACGGCAGGAAAAGCGGATCCTCTGGACCACCACAAGCGGTGGTAATGGCCACACAATATACATATACTGTATATATATATATATATACAATATATTATATATACATATATATATATATATATATATATATATATAATATATATATAATAATATATATATATATATATATAATATATATTATATATATATATGTTACTATTATTTATACCATACTGCTTTAAATTTTTTCAAAAAATGCGGTTCGGCCCTTGTATTTTCTTTATGATCTTGATATAGCTCGTTACCTTCTGTGTGTTTTTTTTAATATTTTTGGTCTTAATAAAGCATACATTATTTCATTATTTCCTTGGGTGTGTGCTTTGAAAGTGTGTGCTCTTTTTCTCTATTGTTTGGTCATAGGTCTGTTCTTCTCTCTGTAGTGTAAGACCCTGGGTGATATGTATGAACGCGGCTGCGACAGTTTTCTGGCATGCTTTGAGCCAAAAAACTATTCTAGCCCTGTTCTATAGATGTATGAACAGTCTAACACCAAAACTTGGCACCAGACACAACACTGCACCAGACACAACACTTTTAAAGGCACCAAAAATGCGGTAACTATTGTGCAGATCCATACCATGGCTAAGACAAAATGTTGGCGCATAACACTCTATGCGCCAATGTTTGACGCATAACACTTTATGTGCCAATTTTTGGTACATAACACTCCTGCATACATGCTATTGTACACTATTGAAACAGACATAGAACTGCCGAGTTGGCACCAGGTTCCTACACGTCACCCTCTGTGTTTTAGTCTGAATATTTTTGAGGTTAAAAGACAGGTATGAAACAGTACGTATGAAAGTGTCTCACAACACTTTATACAATTGTCCCGTCCTACGGAAAAATTTGTCTCAGTCATGCCACTTTGAAACTTCTATGGATTTGTTGGGCAGTTATGTGCTAAACTTTAGCACATTGGCACCTTTCACGCCAAAGTTTCACACAATCATATTATTCTTGCACAACACCTTCCCACCCCCCACAAACTTGGCGCATTCAAAAGTGTCGTGTCAGCTGCAGAACAGAGCTACGACAGGCTTTTGGCTGCAAAGCACGGCAGAAAATTGGCGCAGCCCCATTCATACATGTTGCCATAACCTTTTTGTAGTTTATTCCTATATGGTATGTGTGAGCAGCTGTTCATTAGTTATCTGAACCTGGTAAATTTCTTCTAGGTAATACTGGGGCTTATGTTGCCTCGTACTGGGTTTAGTCTATTATCCAGCCATTGAGCTGTAAGTATGGTGTTTGTGTATTGTGTATTAAGTCTTGTGTTTGTGTATTTTGGTAAGTAATGTCCCACTTTTCTGTGAATTTTTTTTTCTGCATATTGTTAGTGTAGGAATTTGCAAGATAATGAGGACCCTTGACGTGGTTTGCGAGCTTGTGAATAAACTGGCCACTGTATCAACTAATACCTCATATTTTATATTTTTTCCAGTATGTCACTTTTTTTAAATATTTGGAAGCAGCATTTTGAGATGGATACCTGAAATGTGCTGATTGAATCGCCTTATCTATATGCAATCATAATGCTAGCAACCACCCCTGTCATACATAGAAGGCATGTGAGTGGTTGTCTTATCAATAATTATACATTTGTGAAGTCTCATTTTGTATGATATTATGGCTTTTTGCATACTGGTGTGAACTGGTACTTATCCAATGTGCAGTTTTTTTATTATTCAGTTGCCCTATCAGTGAATGGGTGTGTGAGCTACTGCTGATTAGTTATCTGCACCAGTTATATTTCTCCCAAGTAGCATTTTGGCTTATATTCCTTCAATTGGGTTCAGTATATTATCCAGCCATTGAACTGTAAATATGGCTTTCTATTTTAAAGTAAATAATGTCCAATTTTTCTGTAACTTCAATTCCTATATGGCATTCTCAGACTATATGAGCCTTAGCTCTATAATTTTATAAACCAGTAAATTATATATTAAATTCCAGTAAGTATATTTATGTTTCACAGTTTAAAGCACAACGTAGCCCCTTTCATCTTCTCAAAGGGTTCCCTTGACAGTGCAATATAATGGAACAGCTTTTTGTTTATGGCTGCCATTGTTCATTGTCCTAGTCTTCTGATTAATTTGCTAATTAAATACTTTTCAAAACAAACATTTCAGTATGTGACATTTTTTCTTTACACTGAGCAGCTTCTCTGAAGAGTTAGTCATAGAACACAGAAAGCTATCAAGAACGTATAATGTCCCCATTGCTCCCTTAACACCAAAGAGTCCATTAGGGGCTAAGAAAATCAAACAAATCTCCTGACAATACACACTGGTAACAACAATATATACTAAAATGAAAAAATGTCAGCTGCGGAAAACGTGAGCAAGGAATGCAATGATAAAGCTATTAGATTTTCCTTCCAATATCATTTTTCACCTGTTTTCCCTCAAGTTCACAATAAAAAAGTAGGTTATCTATTGAAACAACAAAGAGAAAAAAACAATAAGTAGATCAAAACTGATTATGATTGAAATTCATATAAACTGCCAAGATCAGAGTATGTGAGAGCGCTGTTAGTTATAAATCCTGTTTTCAACTATCCCTCTCCACCAAGGATCTCAATAGTCTTGAGCTGATTAACCCCCCGGCCCTTTTAGAGAGGCATTTAAACACTAATGATTACAACTCTGTCTAATCAAAAGTGCTTGCAGTACTCTGCTCCATATTGATATCTCTAGTACTCTTACATACAAGGCTTCTGTACCTGCAGGGTCATTTACTCACTAGAGTGTTCCAGCATTACAACCAGTGAAAACAACAGACGCTAAACATTATCACAATACTGCAGATTATACAACACTGGTAAATACCAGTCTAGTGAAGCCATGCCAAGTTTATCAAAGGAGCGAGTTCTTTGAAGTTGCAGCTGACATACTTATTAGAAAAGCTTTGTACATACTGAAGGTATTTGATCGAATCTGAATTTCTCCAGCCTGAAATTATGGACAAAACTGAACAATTCTATTACAATTAAAAAAAAGAAAAAACAAGAAAAAGCATAATTCCTAAACTTTAAAAACTATATTTGTTGGAATACAACTGTTCATAGTGGGTTTATTAAAACAATTCTTTGTCAATAAGAACTTTTAAGGCCCATGCCTGGGTTCTCTCCACCCTTATTTTCCACATAGCTTTATCTTTACCATGATCAGTTCATTTTCAACGCCCCCTCCTTTTTTATTATGTTTTGTTCCTTGATGAACCTTTTATTTTTTTTCTTGTATTTTATGCTTCTAGCCTAACAACTTATATCCACCGGGGTACTCAATCATGTAGCGAAAATGTGTGAAACCCCACGGGCAAAATGTAGTCTTCCACCTCGTATTATGTGGTCTGTGAGAGCTTAGACACAGTAAGCAAGGAAGGATAAGGTAAGGTTGAGGCATGTGTAGGAACAGAACTGGACTTGTGGGCAAATATGAGAGAAAACGGTACTGAAGCAGAAACAGAACCAGAAAGTTCAGACTCAGAAGCTTGGGAAAACAGTACAGATGTTACGGGTGTCCCCGCGGCCCCCGTGTCTGCCCGCGGGCACACCTGCACCCCCGCTGCGACTCTGGCGGCGGGCAATGCCGCAGCTCCATCTCCGCAGCCTGCAGCTCACTGTCGGCACTTACCTCGCTGCGCTCCTATTTCGGTCCGGGTACACTTCCCCCCCTAGAGCGCGAGCGCGGTACTGCGGCCAAATTTAAAGGGACAGCGCGCTGATGATTGGTCTCATTGGGCGCTGATCCTATTTAAGCCCTGGCCCCTTCCCCCGTAACCTTGCCGAATCGATTTGTGCCCTGTGCCTAGAGAGGAAGCGTTCTATTGTGTCTTGTTGCCGTTACTGTATACCGTATGTTTCTGCCTCCGTCCCTCGACCACGAACCTTTGCCGCATGTCCTGACCTTCTGCCTGTCCCCGACTACGAGCCTGCTTTACGATTTTGTACCACGCTGCATCAAGACCGCGGCCACAAGCAAGTCACGCCAGGGGTAGCGACCTGGTAGCAATCCGCCGCAGCAAGTCCATTTGGTGAATACCGGACCTACTTAGACTCCGCTCCCTGGCGTGGCTATTACCATCACGTGTGGTGGTCCAGAGGATCCACTACCATTGACCACGCTGCTCCAAGGCTGCGGCCACAAGCAAGTCATGCCAGGAGTAGCGACCTGGTAGCAATCCGCCGCAGCAAGTCCATCCCGCTTTACGGCGGGCTCTGATGAAAACTGGACCTACTTAGACTCCGCTCCCTGGCGTGGCTTATACCATCGCTTGTGGTGGTCCAGAGGATCCACTACCACTGACCGTTACAGTTCGATTCAGCCATGGATCCCGCCAAGGTGCCTCTACCGAGCGTCTCTGACATCACCACCATCGTGGCTCAGCAATCGAAGCAGATTACGCAGCAAGCACAGCAGCTTAACCAGCTGTCTACTATCATGCAGCAGCTCCTTGCCACTCAGCAGCAGCAGTCAGCTGCAGTGGCTCCTCCCATGGCAGTCGTTCTGGGGATGTCCAACGGTCTTAAACTCCGGTTATCCATGCCGTCGAAGTTTGATGGGGACCTAAAGGCCTGCAGGGGCTTCATCACCCAGTGTTCCCTCCACGTGAAACTTATGTCTGGTTAGTTCCCGTCAGAAATGTCCAAGGTGGCCTTCGTGGTCAGTCTCCTCTCCGGAAAAGCCCTGGCCTGGGCAACTCCACTCTGGGACCAAGGCGACCCGGTCACAGCTGATCTTGCGACATTTCTGCAGGAGTTCCACAGTGTCTTCGAAGAGCCTGCCCGCACTTCTTCTGCCGAGACCGCCTTACTGAATCTGCAGCAAGGGTACTCCTCCGTAGGTGACTACTCTGTGCAATTCCGCACACTAGCTTCAGAGTTGGCTTGGAACGATGCAGCATTATGCGCCACGTTCAAGAAGGGCCTCTCCAGCCAGATTAAGGATGCCCTCTCTACCCGGGACCCTCCATCTTCATTAAGTGAGCTCATCCATCTGGCGACCCGGATTGATATTCGTTTCTCGGAGAGACATGAGGAACTCCGTCAAGAGCGTGTACTAGTCCAACCATGTCGTCTACCTCGTCTTGCGCCAGTGTTTCTTCGGCCTCCACTGCCTTCTTCCCAGCCAGCCATGGAAGAGGCCATGCAAGTGGACAGTGCCCATCTGACTCCGCAGGAACTTAACCGACGATGTGAGGAGAACCTATGCCTCTACTGCGGCAGCCCTGAACATCTCCTCAGGGGTTGTCCGCTCCGTCCGCAACGTCTGGGAAACGAGCGCACCTAGGCTTCGTGGGAGGGTGTTCCTAGGTGTGAACAATCCTTCTCCACGGCTCATGCTGCCAGTCCTGGTCACCTCCACGTCTGGATTCTCGTTCCAAGTGGCTGCCTTCCTGGATTCCGGGTATGCCGGGAACTTTACGGATGCTGCTTTGGTGACCAAGTATAGTCTCTCGGTGGTTCGCTTAGACCAACCCTTGGTCATCTCGTCTGTCAGTGGTGAGCTATTGAGTGACTCCATCCTCTTCCGGACTGAGCAAGTGACCCTACAAGTTGGAGCTTTTCACAGGGAAAGGATGGCATTCTTCTTACTATCCCGTTCCTCCTCGGTGGTTCTACTGGGGCTTCCTTGGCTGCAGCATCACGCCCCTACGCTCGACTGGAAGATGGGTGAAGTTTTGCGTTGGGGCCCAGACTGCCAGTCTCGCTGCCTATTGGCACCTCGCCAGGTGCCCCCCCCAGCCCTCCGCAGTCCTCTCTTATGCCACTACCTGGCCTGCCGCAGCCATATTTGGACTTCCAGGACGTCTTCTCTGAGAAGCAAGCAGAGACACTTCCTCCTCATCGAC
This sequence comes from Phyllomedusa bahiana, assembly GCA_025379985.1. Classification (NCBI taxonomy): domain Eukaryota; kingdom Metazoa; phylum Chordata; class Amphibia; order Anura; family Hylidae; genus Phyllomedusa; species Phyllomedusa bahiana. Next base: position 39,211 of record JAODAL010023005.1, read on the forward strand.
CTTACGATTGCCCTATAGATCTGCTTCCCGGGACTAGTCCACCCCGGGGCAGGGTCTACCCGCTCTCCGTACCCGAGACTCAGGCGATGTTGGCCTGCATTAAATAAAACGTAAAAAAAAAGGCTTCATCCACAAATCTACTTCACTGGCTGGTTCTGTTTTTTTCTTTGTGGAAAAGAAGGATGGATCTCTGAGACCGTGCATCGATTACCGCGGTCTCAACAAGATCACCATCAAGAACCGGTATCCTTTACCATTGATCACGGAACTCTTTGATCATCACCGGGGAGCCAAAGTCCTCTCCAAGTTGGATTTGTGGGGGGCGTATAATCTTGTCCGGATCCAGGAGGGCGACAAGTGGAAAACGGCCTTCAATACTCGTGATGGGCACTTCGAGTATCTTGTGATGCCCTTCGGCTTGTGCAACGCTCCAGCAGTTTTCCAGGAATTTGTCAATGACATTTTCAGAGACCTTCTATATGTCTGCGTAGTGGTCTACCTGGATGACATCCTGGAGTTTTCACCCGATCTGGAGACCCACCAGTCGCATGTGCACCAGGTCCTGAAAAGCCTGCGTGAGAATCATCTCTTCGCCAAACTGGAAAAGTGCCTATTCCACCAGTCCAACCTGCCCTTCCTCGGATACATAATCTCGGACAAGGGCCTGCAGATGGATCCCACCAAACTCTCTGCCATCCTACAGTGGCCAAGACATGTCGGCCTTAGGTCTATACAGCGCTTACTGGGCTTCGCCAATTACTACCAGCAGTTTGTACCACATTTCTCTATGCTGGTAGCACCGATTGTGACTCTCACTAAGAAGCACGCCAACCCGAAACTGTGGCCACCAGCCGCTGAAGAGGCTTTCTCCAAATTAAAGGCAGCATTCGCCTTTGCACCTGTGTTATCCCGGCCTGATACCGAGAAACCCTTCTTTTAAGAAGTCAACGCCTCTTCTGTAGGGGCTAGGGCGGTCCTCACCCAGAAGGGGCCTAGCGGCAAGACTCGGACCTGTGGGCTCTTTTTTAGGACTTTTTCGCCGGCGGAGAGGAATTATACCATCGTGGATCGAGAACTTCTGGCCATTAAGCTTGCGCTGGAAGAATGGTGCCACCTCCAGGAGGGTGCTCGATTCCCCGTGAATATCTTCACTGACCATAAAAACCTTCTCTACCTTCAGACAGCGCAACGCCTAAACCCTCGTCAAGCCAGATGGTCTCTGTTCTTTGCCCTGTTCAACTATGTTATCCATTTCCGTCCGGCAGAAAAGAACGTTAATGCCGATGCCCTTTCTCGTGCCTCCGATGTTAGTGGGGAAGAAGAGGTCGCTCCACGACATATCATACCTCCAGAAAGTCTGTTTGCCGCGGCTCCCATTTCAACGGGTACCCCCCCCGGGAAAGACATATGAGCGCCCTGCACTCCGGTTGAGGGTGCTGAAATGGGGTCATTGCTCTCTCATAGCTGGTCATCCTGGGGTACGGAGGTTTTGTTCCTTGATTTCCTGGTTCTACAGGTGGACTGATCTCGCCAAAGATGTGAAGGAGTTCGTGGAGGCCTGTATCACCTGTGCCCGCAACAAGTCACCTCAACTCAAACCGGCGGTTTTATTCCAACCTTTGCCAGTACCTAGAAGTCCTTGGAGCCATATTTCGATGGACTTCATAACCGACCTACCGCCCTCTGAAGGAAATACAGTTATCTGGGTGGTCACTGACCGTTTTTCAAAAATAGCACACTTCGTTCCCTTACCTGGCCTTCCTTCTGCTCCTCGGCTTGCCAATCTCTTTTTCAAACATATATTCCGACTACATGGACTGCCCTTACATATTGTTTCGGACCCTGGGGTTCAATTTGTCTTGAGAGTTTGGCGAGGCCTTTGTTCGCTACTGCAAGTGGAACTGGACTTCTCTTCCATGTACCACCCACATTCCAATGGGCAAGTGGAGAGGGTGAATCAAGTTTTGGTTACCTATCTCCGCCACTTAACATCTGCTAGACAAGAGGATTGTTCCAGTCTATTGCTATGGGCGGAATTTTCATGTAACTCCCTGGACTCTGATTCTGCTGGGGCATCCCCCTTCTTCATCGTCTTTGGTCGGCATCCCCGCCCACCCCTTCCACTGCCCTCTGCCTCCTCCGATGTCCCTGCTGTGGATAATCTGGTCTGTTATCTTTCCGCTATCTGGAAGGAGACGAGCCAGTCTCTGCTTCAGGCCCAGGCCTCTGCCCGTATGAATGTCCAGGCAGACAAGAAAAAAAGACCGCCTCCCTCCTTTGTTCCCGTAGATAGGGTATGGCTGTCTGCCAGGTATGTCCGCTTTAAAATCCCTAGCTACAAACTGGGCCCTCGTTATTTAGGTCCCTTTGAAGTTCTGAGGCGCATCAAGCCGGTGGCCTACAAGCTCCGACTCCCTCCTACGAAGCGCATCCCAAACTCCTTCCACGTCTCCCTGCTGAAACCGGTCGTCCATAACCGGTTCTCCCGTTCGGTGGTTCCCCCATCTCTTGTAGCTGACTCCACCAACGTTTTTACTATCAAGGAAATTTTGGCCATGAAGACGGTTATGGGGAGACGATTTTTCTTGGTAGATTGGAAGGGGTTTGGGCCAGACGAGAGGTCATGGGAGCTGGAGAACATCCTGGACCGGGGTCTTTTGTCTAGGTTTTTGCGGGCTGGTAGGAGTTCAAAAGTGGGGCTACTGTTACGGGTGTCCCCGGGGCCCCCGTGTCTGGCTGCGGGCACACCTGCACCCCCGCTGCGGCTCCGGCAGCAGCTCACTGTTGGCACTTACCTCACCGCACTTCTGTTCCGGTCCGGGCGTAGGCTCATGTGACTGGCCGGGTGCGCGCGCGCCCTAGGGGTACTGCGGTCAAATTTAAAGGGGACAGCGAGACGATGATTGGTCTCATCAGGCACTGATCCAATTTAAGCCCTGCCCCTTCCCAGTAACCTTGCCGAATCGATAGTGCCCTGTGCCTAGAGAGGAAGCGTTCTATTATGTCTTGTTGTCGTTACTGTGTACCGTATGTTTCTGCCTCCGTCCCTCGATCACTAACCTTTGCCGCCTGTTCTGACGCTCTGCCTGTCCCCGACTATGATCCTGCTTCAAGATTTTGTACCACGCTGCACCAAGGCCGCCGCCACAAGCAAGGCATGCCAGGGGTAGCGACCTGGTAGCAATCCGCCGCAGCAAGTCCATCCCGCTTTGCGGTGGGCTCTGGTGAAAACCGGACCTACTTAGACTCCGCTCCCTGGCATGGCTATTACCATCGCTTGTGGTGGTCCAGAGGATCCACTACCACTGACCGTTACAACAGATACTGTCACAGGGATGGCTGATGCAGATGTGGATATTGTACTGGTATAGGACTTGCTGTGGACAGGATCTGAAGTGAGGACTGGAGAATTTCTTAAAACTACCAGAGAAGAAACAGACGCAGTTGGTTTGGATCCAGGATTTTTGGAGTATCTATTGGCAGAACGGCATCTAAAACATCTGTAGATGAAGCAGGGTTTGGAAATTCTGTAAACTGAACTACATTTGGAACTTCTATAGACAAGAACAGGTTTGAAAGTAGCAGGAGTATTGTCAGGGACGTGCTTAGATGGAAGAACAACAGCAGAAATAGGAATTTCATATGATGGATCTGAATGACTGAAGGTGTAGTAACCTCAGGAGTAAAACTTTACTGCTGGATGACAAGCAAAAACAGTTTATACAAGCAGTCTCTTTAATGTCTCTTGTGAAAGGGAAGTGGATCCTTAGGACCGCAAATGATAGTTGCCTGTCCAATCTCAGCCAGCGGTGTGAGGGCAAGATCAGGACACTGGGATGGCAGACATGAGAGGAATGGATTCCGGCCCTCAGACATGAGACTAGGAGCAATGGGTACTGGATGAACAGATGTGAGACCAGAAGCAACGGATTCCGAACCATCAAGCATGACACCAGGAGCAGTGGAATTGCAGGCTCAGGATAGGAAGCAGATACCAGGACAGGATAACAGACTGCAGGAGACTTTGGGACCACAGGTACAAGCAGACTCAGGATGGGATGCAGACACTAGGACAGGATCTCATATAGTGGGAGACACAATCATGAAATGCAAGGGCAAGGCAGAGAAGAAATCAGATGGGCCAAAATCAGGAACCAGGCAAGAGACAACCACAGGCTAGGGTCTCAGGAACACATAATCACCAGAACACAGAATCTCAGGAACACAGGATCACAGGAACATGGAGGGTTTGAGACAAGAAATGCTACATCCAATAGGTGGCACTGCAGATTCCCACCTCATTTTCCATGAGCCTTTTGATATATATTAAAATTTCAGTGGAGCAACTAATGATGTATAAATCTCTACAAACTTACATGATGGCTCTTCCTAATGAGGAACATTACTCCTGTCAAGCTTCAACTCTGTTACGTTATATAGTTAGTATCATTAAAAACAGACAAATGCCCATCAAATTTAATCAAGGTTGGAGAGAAGATGTGGATAAAGGGAAGGGTATACAGATGTAGTAAAACTTAAATTGACAGATAATGCACCATGATACCACAGCACAGAAGGGTCCTTGTTTACAGATAAGTGCAAAAATTATGAAAAGCCATGATTTCATGGTCGAGTTCAACTCTACTGTAATTTTAAACTTTGGTTTCCTCCTATTGATCCGGATTATGGAACACATAAGCATTGGTAGGTTTCTTCTCATGAACTGTTTGCTTCAGATCCTTCTAAAACATTTCTGTTAGATTAAGGTCAGAGCTTGGACATCTCTATTCCTTTGACTTTATTCTTCTTTACCCATTATTTGTTAGATTGACATATGTGCTTAGGGTAGCTTTCTTCCAGCCTGACCCTTGTTTTCTAGAGATTTAACTAAAGGACAGATGTCCTGACATTTTAATTTCATTGTTGAACATCTGTACCCTCCATTTTCCTTTTTTCACGCTTGGTTCACTATTTGGATTCACATTCTGCAGTCCTATTAACATATAGTGGATGAAGAAATATACATATATAATATATCGGCATACATATCATTTATTTATTTCCTGGTGGAGCACTGTACAGAGGTTTCCAACACTCACATCAATCCCTGTCTCCAATTTCACATTATAAATTTCCTATAAAAAATACACACACAACTTAATAGGACACCAAATAATTTATCAGTATGCTCTTGGAGTGTAGGAACAAATATGGAAAGAACATCCAAACTCCATGCATGGGGGATTGAATCCAGGTCTCTAACCTGAAGCCAGCAATAGTGTTCTGAGATCTTTGTAACTTGAGGTAGCTTCACATATTTGGTTTCAAATCCAGCTTCGCTTGAAAAGTGTCACTGCAGTTTTCGATACAATTTTTATGTCAAAGCCAGAAGTTGAGCCAGCAAGAAAGAAAAGTTGAAATTCCTTTTATTTCACATTTCTTTAGAACTGAATACTGGTTTTGTCTCAAAAAACTGCATTGAAAATGGTAGTGCTTTTTTTTCCCTCAAAAAAATAGCTTTGTGTGAAATCACCCTTAAAATGTTATAAAAAAGCATGATTTAAATAAAAAGCAATGAATTCTAAAGTTTGATTTTGTATTCATTAAAGTTAATATGATGCACTCCTGCATCTCACCAGCAGGGGCAACAACACAAATTGAACCTGATTTGTTGCAAAAGTGATTCGCTAAGACCATTCGGTATAAACTTTATATGACTTATTTCTAATTTATTCAGATCTCACAGCAAGAATATTTGGATGTAGGGCCCCAGCCGAGTTTTCACAGAGTCTTTTTATATTGTAAAGTAAAACCCTTTGGTTTTACTGCCTTTTATCTTACTAGAAACATATATCAGGCCCCTTTTCCTGTTACTGCTGTGCTATAGAACAGGACTGAAGAGGGGAAGCCTGGCCTGAGGTTGTAAGAATATCAGTCCTCTGTTCTCATGTATATTAATGGAAATTTAAACACGAATATAACACTAGTTTTATGGACTCTGCTACACAGGAGAATGTGATCATTTGACTCCGATCAAAGTCAATGAGCAAAATAAAAGTTGCAAATAAGAAGGAATGAAGCTTTATTGTCAGAAGAGACAATTTTTGTGGTGAGATTGAGAATGTAAGCGGCAATTCAGAAATAGGGAGATATAATAATCATTATATACAGTACGTGTGATTCAGTGTATTGAAAGGAGAAGGAAGATGTAAGCTGATGAAAAGATGAACGATGTAGAAGCAGGAAAAGCAGCTCATAAAAAGTATCCCTCACCAATATTTGAATAGATGTAAGAGTGGATTGTATCCTTTATCTAAATGTGAGGCATGGGGAATATTTAATTTAAAAGAAATATGTGATATATATCATCACACAACCGTCTTTAAGATTTATCTCGTGCTTCCCCCATATACTGCCCCAACACCTAAACTCTCATCTGCTTTCACTAGCCTCAAAAGCAACCTGAAAACCCATCTCTTCAGGATAGGCTATAACCAACATTAACCTCATTGCACTACTCCACCCCACAAACATATCCGCCCGCTCCCTTTCCTCCTCCCTTTTAGATTGTAAGCCTTCTCTGGCAGCGCCCTCTCTACTTCTGTACCAGTTATTAGTCATTTATTGTCACCATTGTACTTGTTCAACATATGTGTGTAACCCCCCCTTGAATGTACAGCACTGTGGGATTAACGGCACTTTAAAATAAATAATAATAATAATAATAATAATAATAATATAATATCACATGTATTACTTAATTAAATATCCCTCATGCCTCACATTGGAAAAAGGATAAAATCTTATGTTAACAGGGATGTCGCTAGGCCCCATACTGGAAATCTGCCCAGTGGGTCCCGCACACCAGCGAGTCTCTTCAACTGCATGCACATTCGACAGACACACATACAGTTGAAAATTACAGTGGGGCAGGCAGCACTCTACTCTCTGCCCTTTGTCCACTCCCATGTGAGCGACGTTGGCAGTGTGATGTAGTTTCATCATGCCGCCAACCCCTCTGCCTCAACTAGGCTGCAAAATCTAATATACTCTACCTTAGACTTTGTGGGCAGAGAGTTGTGTCACGACGGGTGCAACATGATGTCGTCACAAGGTATGCAGCATGATGACGTCCCGATGCCTACACCGGATGAGGAACATATTCCATGGGATAATGGAGAGAACTGAGTATCTTTTTTATTAAGCCTATATACTGGGGACATCAATATCTTACCTATTGAGGGGTAACCTATATACCTACCTACTGGGGGCATCCATATCCCTACCTACTGAGGAAACTCCTATATACCTACCCATTGGGGCAGCTATATACCTACTGAGGGAGCACATATATAACTACCTACTCAAGGGCACCTATTTCCCTGCCTACTGGCGACATTTATATATCTACCTATCGGAGACACCGAAATACCAACCTATTGAGGGGTCATTTACATACCTACTGTCACGGATGCCCCGGATGCGACCCGGGATGACCCTCATCCCGGGTCGCAGGCGCATCTGTGCCCCGCTGCCGAGCTGTCGGGTCGCATGCGCACTCATCCCCCTGCCTGTCCCCCTGTACACTTACCCGGCTATGCTCCTGCTGCAGTATCTGGCCCGCAACGTGCGCAGTCCCGCTCCCTAGGGCACGCGCGCATCGGCAGTGTTAAATTTAAAGGGCAAGCGCACCGGTAATTTGCTATTGCCGGTCACTGCCCCTATTTATGCCTGCCTCTTCCTGGTTACCCTGCCAGATCTTTAGTGCCATTTAGCCTACTGAGAAAGCGTTCCTGAAGTCTTGTTCTGATTACCATGTACCGTACCATTTGCCTCCGCCCCTCGACAACGAATCTTGCCGCCCGCCCTTACCTTTGGGCTTGTCCTCGACCACGAACCTTGCCGCCTGTCCTGACCTTCCTGTCTGTCCCTGACTACGAGCCTGCCTTACGATTTTGTACCACACTACACCTCGGCTGCCTCCGCAATCGAGTCACGTCACTGGAAGCGACCTGGTAGACTCCCGCCGCAGCAAGTCGATCCCGCTTTGCGGCGGGCTCTGGTGAAAACCGGGACCTACTTAGATTCCGCTCCCTGGCATGGCTTACGCCATCGCTTGTGGTGGTCCAGAGGATCCACTACCGTTGCCCGTGATAGTAAGATCTGGCCATGGATCCTGCCAAGGTGCCTCTGCCTAGCATCGCTGACCTAACCACCATCGTGGCGCAGCAATCCCAGCAGATCTCACAGAAGGCCCAGCAACTCAGCCACCTCTCCGCCATGATGCAGCAGTGCCTGGCCATCCAGCATCCAGCGGGTCGCTCCTGTGGCTTCCGCTGTTCCTTTGGCTTCCGCACCAGCTGCTGGTCCAAGGCTCCCTTTGTCTATGCCATCTAAGTTTGATGGGGACTCCAAGGCTTGCAGGGGCTTCATCACCCAATGTTCCCTGCACATCGAGTTAATGGGGAACCATTTCCCTACGGAAAGGTCGAAGGTCGCATTTGGGATCAGCCTTCTTTCAGGGAAAGCTCTGGCCTAGGCTACCCCTCTGTGGGACAGAGACGATCCGGTCATGGCTACCCTCGCCGCCTTCCTCGCCGAGTTCCATAGCATGTTTGAGGAACCTGCCCGAGCCTCTTCTGCTGAAACCACCTTACTTAATCTGCGTCAAGGTGACTCCTCGGTGGGCGATTACGCGGTACAGTTCCGCACCCTGGCTTCGGAACTGTCATGGAACGATGCGGCTTTAGCCGCCACCTTCAAGAAGGGCCTCTCCAGCCGGGTTAAGGATGCCCTGGCTGCCCGTGATCTTCCGTCTTCCTTGAGCGATCTCATCTCCCTGGCTACTCGGATTGACATCCGTTTCTCAGAACGTCAGGAGGAGCTCCGCCAGGAACAAGGACCGACTAGACCTCGTCGGCTCCCTCGTCTTGCTCAGATATTTCAAAGGCCTCCACAGTTGCCTTCCCGAGGAAGTTATGCAAGTGGATAGAACCCACCTGTCCTCTCAGGAGCTAACCCGGATACGCGAGAAGAACCTTTGTCTCTATTGTGCCAGCCCGGAACATTTCCTCCGCTCCTTCCAACTGCATCCTCAATGTCCGTGAAACGCACGCATCAAGGGTACGTGGGAGAGGCGTCCCTAGGTGAGAGCAAGGCCTCTCCTCATTTCACCATACCCGTTCTGGTCGGCACTGGGCCAGGTACCCACTTTCAAGCCTCAGCCTTTTTGGACTCTGGGTCGGCTGGAAATTTCTTGGACGCTGCCCTGGTGTCTCAGCATAATCTCCCTGTGGTTCGCCTGTAGAAACCTCTGGTCATCTCCTCTATCAGTGCAGAGATCCTCAGCGATCCAGTCCGCTACCATATTGAGCCTCTGTTCCTTCAATTGGGGGCACTACATAAGGAGAGACTTACGTTTTTTGTGTTACCCCGGTCTTCCTCGTCCTTCCTTCTGGGTCTTCCGTGGCTGCAGCGCCATGCTCCTGTGCTCAACTAGCAGACGGGCAAGTCTTGTGTTGGGGGCCAGAATGTTGGTCTCGCTGTTTGGTGGCACCTCGCCCGGTGCTTACCGCTTCTCCGGTACCGTCTAAACCTTTGGCGGGCCTTCCTGCTCCGTATCAAGAGTACGCTGACGTCTTCTCCGAGAAGCAAGTGGAGACCTTGCCTCCACATCGCCCCTATGACTGCCCTGTTGACCTACTGCCCGGAACATCTCCTCCACGGGGCAGGGTTTACCCTCTGTCGGTGCCTGAGACCTTGGCTATGTCCACCTACATCAAGGAGAATCTCCAGAAGGGGTTTATTTGTAAGTCCTCCTCTCCGGCTGGAGCCGGGTTCTTTTTCATAATGAAGAAGGATTGATCCCTACTTACATATATCGATTACCGTGGTCTCAACAAGATCACCGTAAAGAATCTATACCCCTTGCCGTTGCTTACCGAGCTTTTTGACCGGCTCCGCGGAGCCAAGATTTTCTTCAAACTGGACCAATAAGGAGCCTACAACCTTATTCGGATACGTGAAGGAGACGAGTGGAAGACGGCCTTCAATACTCGAGTTGGGCACTTCGAGTACCTGGTCATGCTCTTCGGACTCTGTAATGCCCCTGCAGTCTTCCAGAAGTTTGTCAACAATATCTTCAGAGATCTCCTGTACACCTGTGTGGTCATCTATCTCGATGACATCCTGATCTTTTCACCTAATCCAGAATCTCAACAGGCCCATGTGTGACAAATTCTCAGGCGCTTACGTGTTAACTGTCTGTATGCCAAGCTCGAAAAGTGCCTCTTTCACATGACAAGTCTCCCCTTTCTCGGCTACATTATTTCGGACCAGGGTCTGCAGATGGATACCACGAAACTGTCTGCCATCTTACAGTGGCCACGACCATACAGAGATTTCTGGGCTTCGCCAATTACTATAGGCAGTTCATGCCACATTTCTCCTCGCTGGTTTCGCCTATAGTGGCGTTAACCAAGAAGAATGGTAATCCCAAGCTCTGGCCACCAGCGGCAGAAGAAGCCTTTTCTAAATTGAAGTCTGCTTTTGTTTCAGCACCTGTACTCTCCCGGCCAGACACAGAGAAACCATTTTTTCTAGAGGGCGACGCCTCCTCGGTGGGTGGGAGGGGCTGTGATCACCCAAAAAGGGCCCAAAGGCAAGACCCTCACATGCGGGTTTTTCTCTAAAACCTTTTCTGCCGTGGAAAGAAACTACTCCATTGGCGACTGGGAATTACTGGCCAACAAGCTGGCCCTGTAGGAATGGCACTATCTCTTGGAGGGAGCTCGTCACTCGGTCAATATCTACACTGACCACAGGAACCTCCAGACAGCCCAACGACTTAATCTGCACCAAGCCCGCTGGTCTCTCTTCTTTTCCCGGTTCGATTCTCTAATCCATTTACGCCCGGTGGAGTAGAATGTCAAGGCCGACGCCCTATTCCGTGCGTCTGACATGATTGGGGAAGAACATGCTCCACGGCACATCATTCACCCTGAATGGCTTATCTCTGCTGCGCCTGTTGACCTACAACGAATTCCTCCCGGCAACACTTACGTACGCCCAGCTCTACGGAAGAGGATACTGTCTTGGGGTTATTACTCTCGTGTGGTTGGGCACCCAGGGGTGCAGAAATCTTGCTCTCTTATCTCCCGTTTTTATTGATGGCCTGGCCAAAGATGTTCGAGAGTTCGGGGAATCTTGCGCTTCCTGTGCCCGTAACAAGGCGGCTCGTCTCAAGCCGGCAGGCCTGCTTCAGCTGCTGCCGATTCCCAGCTGTCCCTGGACCCACGTGGCTATGGACTTTGTTACTGACCTCCCGTCTTCCTCTGGTAATACCGTTATCTGGGTGGTCACGGACCGGATCTCCAAAATGTCTCACTTTGTTCCTTTGCCAGGTCCACCCTCTGCTCCTCGCTTTGCCGTTCAGTTTTTTCAACACATCTTCCGACTACATTGTTTCTGATCGGGGAGTCCAATTTGTTTCCAGGTTCTGGCGCTCCCTCTGTGCCCAACTCCAAGTGAAACTGGACCTCTTCGGCCTGCCATCCTCAGTATAACAGGCAAGTGGAGAGGGTTAATCAGACTCTGGGCTGCTATCTGCAACACTTCGTCTCCGCACGTCAGGATGATTGGTCTAACCTGCTACCTTGGGCTGAGTTCTCTAACAACTCTTTAGACTCAGAATCTGCCGGTGCCGCTTCCTTCTTCATTGTCAACGGTCAACATCCATGCCCACCTCTCCCCTCCCAGTGCCCTCCGAGGTTCCAGCCATGGGAGAGTTGGTCCGGGACCTAACAGCCGTCTGGAATCAGACAGGCCAATCTCTACTCCGGGATTCCGCTCGTACTAAGATACAAGCTGACAAGAATCGAAGACCTTCTCCCATCTTCTCTCCTGGTGACAAGGTGTGGTTGTCGGCATAGTATATTCGCCTCAAGATCCCCGGCTATAAGCTTGGTCCCCGGTTCTTGGAACAGTTCAAGGTGCTGAAGCGCATAAACCAAGTAAACCCAAAAAATCCACCCCCTTTTTTTTTTTGGGGCCCCGGTTTTTTTCCCCCCCGAAAAAACTTTCCTTTCCCCAAAAGGGTCCTCCCCTCCCTTTTTTTTTTCCCCAAAAAAGGGGGGGCCGGGGGGGGGGGGGGGTTTTTCCCCCTTTAATTTTAAAGGGTTTCAGAAATTCCCCTTTTCCTCCTTTTGCTGCCCCCCCCAAGCCTTTACTTTTTAAGGACCCGGTTGAGAAGTCACTTATGGAAGGGGTTTCCCCCGCCGAGAAACCCCCTTTGGGCCGGTTTTAAAAGGGACCTATTTTTTTCCCCCGGGGGAGGGCTCCCAGTTTGGGGGCCAAGGAAGGGTTTCCCGTCACCACCTCGGGGTTTAAATTTAAAGGGGGGCACCTTTAACCCCCCTGGGCCTTTATTCCTCCTTTCCAAAAATACCCTTTCTTTTTAAGGCCCAATTTCGGGGCCTTTCCCAAGGGGAATTTTCCCTTTCGTGGAACCCCTTAAAAACCCCTCCCCCCAAAAGCCATTCATCCAATTGGGGTTTTTTTTAACGGGACCTTTAGATTCCCTTTTCCCCCTGGTTTTTTAAAAATTTTTTTCCTTTTTGGCCAAAGTTTTTAACTTTAAACCGTTGGGCCTTTGCTTTTACCCCCCCTTGGTATTTACTTCTGGGGGGCACTTTTGCCAAATTTGGGCATTTTAAATTTGCCATACCCTAATTGAAAGGCACTTATAACCCTCCTTTATTGGGGGGAAAATCTATTGTAAAACATTGAAAAAATTTTTATTATCCCCCTTCCTAGAGAAAATTATAAACCCATTTTTTAATCCCTAATTTTAAAAAGGTTTTATAAAATACCCCTTACTAAATGGGGTATCTAAAGTACCTAATTATAGGGGGAAGGACCCCTGTTTAAAAAAATTTTTTATTTTCTAAAAATTTTTTATTTCAGATTTTGAAAATATTTGTATTTCCTTTTTCCAGGGGGTTTAAAAAGGTTTCCTTTTTACTTTTTAACAAAGTTGTGGCTTTTATTGCAAAATTTCCTCATGGAAAATTTTTTTGTGACTCTTTTTCCCCTTTTTGGGCTTTTTTTGGGGGCCACAATTGGTTTTAAAATAAATGAGGGTGGTCAGTTGCGGGATTGGGGCTTTTGGTAAAAACCATATTTTTTAAAAAAATTTTGAAACGGTTTTGTTTCTGCGCTTTGGGGAAGGAGGTTTGTGGAAAAATGGATTTAAACTTTTTCCCAGAAAAAATTTATTGCTGTTCCCCCTTTTGTTAAAAATTTTAATTTTTAAGTAGTTAGTAGGAAATTTTAAAAGCCCTACCCTAAAAATTCAGGGGGGGGGGGGGGGGGGCCCCCCCGGGGCCCAAACAGCAAATTTGGAAAAGCCCAAATTAAAAGGGGGTTCAAAAATTTTGCTTGTTTTTCTATAGGGGCCCCAAAAAGGAAAACCTCTGGGTTTTTGTAGGAAAATTTTTTAAGTTTTTCAGAATGTTTTTTTCCCATCATGTATTTGAAAATTAAAATTAAAAACTCTTTTTTCCCAAAAGGGTTGTTTTTCCAAAAAATGGTTTTTTTCCTAAAAAATTTGTTAGTTTTTTTGACCCCCCCGATTTTATCGACCAAAAATTTTAAAACGCAATTTTTTTTGGTAAATTGAAATTTCCGATTTTTCATAAAAAAATTTTCTTTTTTTGACTTTTCCCCCCAGATTTCGCGCCCTTTTTCGCTTTTTAATTTTGGGGGAAAAATCGATTAAAAAAAATAACAGTTTAGTGTTTTTTTTTTGCGCCCCCGCATGCTGGGTTGAAAATTTTGGATTTTTTTGGGAAAAATCAAAAACCCCGTTTTTAATAAAAAAAAAACGTTTTTTTGTTTTTCGCCCGCTGTTTTTTACCCCTTTCGGGGGAAACTTCGCTTTTATTCCCCCAAAAAAAGGGTCAAAAAAATATTTTATTTATCAAAAAAACCTTATTTTTTTATTTTTGGACCCATTTATTAGGATTAGAATTTAAAAAAAATTTTTATTACCAAAGGGAATTAAAGGGGCAAAAATACCGTTTTTTAAAAAAAAAACGCGTGTTTTTGCGGCCCCCCCGGGGCGACACAGAAAAAAAAAGTTCTTTTTCCCCTAATAAAGGGGAAAAATGTTTTTAAAAAACCTTTTTTTTTTTTCCCCCCCAAGGCCCCTTATTTAAAAAAAAAGAACATTTAAAGGTGGAAAAAAAAAAATCCTTTATTATTAAAAAACGTTTTTTTTTTTAAAATTTTCGGATTTATTGGGCTTAGCAAAACGTTTTAATTGGGAATAAAAAAAAATTTTAAAATTTAAAAATTTTCTTTTTTTGTTTTGCGAAAAACTCCAAAAATTTAAAAATTAAAAACAGAAATTCATTTCAAAGGGGGTTTTGGGGTTTAAAAAAATTTTTTTAAACAAAAAAAACTTTTATTTTTTTGATTTTACCCACCTTTTTTTGCAATTTTAAAATTTAAAAACAGAATTTTTTTTACAAGGTGTTGGGGTGCAAAAAAACGTTTACTTTAAAAATAAAAGTTAGTTTTTTTTGACTTTTGCGCCCCCCGCATGTTCATTGACGCAGCATTACGTAAATTTAAAACGAATTTATATTCCCCAAGGGTGAATTGAAAGGTGCAAAAAATACCGTTTATTTATCAAAAACATAAAGTTACGTGTTTTTTTGTTTTGCGCACCCAGATTTAATTGACGCAGTTTACGTAATCTTAAAACGCAATTCTTATTCACCACAGGTGAATTGAAAGGTGCAAAAAATCCCGTTTTTTATATCAAAAACATAACGTTTTTTTTTTTTTTGACTTTTGCGCAACCAGCCGTTCATTGACGCGATCTAGTAAATCTTAAAACAGAAATTCTATATTCCCACAGGTGAATTAAAAGGTGAAAAAAAATACCTTTTAAATTATATCAAAAAAAAACAGTTACGTGTTTTTTGCCTTTTGCGCACCCAGCACTGTTATTGACGCAGATCTACGTAAATTTAAAACGCAATTCTATATTCCCCAAGGTGATTAAAAGGTGCAAAAAAATCCGTTTATTTTATAAAAACAAAAAACGTTAGTGTTTTTTTTTTTGCGCCCCCGCACTGTTATTGACGCAGCATTACGTAAATTTTAAAAACGCAATTTATATTCACCACGGGAAATTAAAAGGTGAAAAAAAATTACCGTTTATTAATCAAAACATAAGATTTAGTGTTTTTTTGACTTTTGCGCACCCAGCATGTTCTTGAGCAGATCTAGTAAATTTAAAAACGAAATTTTATATTACCACAGGGAATTGAAAGGTGCAAAAAATACCGTTTTTATATCAAACATAACAGTTGTTTTTTTTGGGACTTTTGGCCCCCGAAATTTTCATTGAGAGCATTCGAAAATTTAAAACAGCTTTCTATTTTCCCCCAAGGTGAATTGAAAGGTGCAAAAAATCCCGTTTATTATCAAACATAACAGTTACGTGTTTTTTGACTTTTGCGCACCCGCACTGTTCATTGGGGCAGCATCTAGAAAATCTTAAAACAGCAATTCTATTTTCCCACAGGTGAATTGAAAGGTGCAAAAAATACGTTTATTATATCAAAAATAAAAGTTAGTGTTTTTTTTACTTTTGCGCACCGCATGTTCATTGACGCAGCATCTAGTAAATCTTAAAAACACCCAATTTTATTCACACAGGTGAATTAAAAGGTGAAAAAAATAGTTTTTATAAAAAAACAAAAAACGTTACGTGTTTTTTTTACTTTTGCGCACCCGCCTGTTTTTTTGACCAGATCTACGTAATTTTTAAACAGCAATTCAATTTTCCCCACAGGTGATTAAAAGGGTGCAAAAAATACCGTTTATTATATCAAAACAAAAAATTTTCTTTTTTTTTGACTTTTGCGCACCAGCATGTTCATTGACGAGATCTACGAAATCTTAAAACAGAAATTTTATATTCAACAGGTAATTAAAAGGGTGAAAAATTTCCCGTTTTTTATATCAAAACATAAAAGTTGTGTTTTTGACTTTTGCCCCCCCCCGCATGTTCATTGACGCAATCAGTAAATCTTAAAACAGCAATTCTATTTTTAAACCCAGGTGAATTGAAAGGTGCAAAAATCCCGTTTTTATATCAAAAATAACAGTTATTTTTTTTTGACTTTTGCGCCCCCAGCCTTTTCATTGACGCAGCATCTACGAAATTTTTAAAAAGAATTCTATATTCCCCACAGGTAAATTGAAAGGTGCAAATCCGTTTTTATTCAAAACATAACTTTTTCTTTTTTTTTGAATTTTGCGCCCCCACCCTGTTCAATTGGCAGCATTACGAAAATTCTTTAAAACGCAATTTTTTTCCCCCAAGGGTTAAATTAAAAGGTGAAAAAATTACCGTTTTTATATCAAAAATAACAGTTATTTTGTTTTTTGACTTTGGCCCCCGCACGTTTATTGACGCGCATCTACGAAAAATCTTAAAAAGCAATTCTTTTCCCCAAGGGGGAAATTGAAAGGTGCAAAAAAATCCCGTTTATTTTATCAAAACAAAACTTACTTTTTTTTTTTTCTTTTGCGCACCCAGCATGTTCATTAGCAGCATCTACGTAAATTTTAAAAACAGCAATTTATATTACCACAGGGAATTGAAAGGTGCAAAAAATAGTTTTTTTTTCAAAAAAAAAGTTAGTTTTTTTTGCTTTTGCGCACCCAGATGTTTCATTGAGCAGCATTCGTAAATTTTAAAACAGCAATTCTTTTTCCCACAGGTGAATTGAAGGTGCAAAAAATACAGTTTTTTATTCAAAAAAAATAACAGTTTACGTGTTTTTGCTTTTGCCCCACCAGCACGTTCTTTGACGCGCATCTACGTAAATTTTAAAAACCAATTTCCCCAAATATTCCACAGGTGAAATTGAAAAGGTGCAAAAAAAATACCGGGGGGGTTATTTACAAAAAAAAAAATTTTTACGTGTTTTTTTTTGACTTTGCGACCCAGCACTTTATTGAGCAGATCTAGAAAATCTTAAAACAACAATTCTATATTCCCCAAGGTGAATTAAAAGGTGAAAAAAATACCGTTTTTTATACCAAAAATAACGATATGTGTTTTTGGATTTTGCCAGCCCGTTTGTTGATACACACCTTGCAGTTAAATTTAAAACCCGAATTTTGTTTGATTAGAGGGTTTGAGAATAGCTGTGTTTTGCCGTCTTTTAATAGAGATTTTCCCAAAAACTTTTCCATACTTCTCAAATTTTTTATTTCGAACATGGGCGAAAGAGGGGTGGAAAGCGGAAAAGGGGGGGGGTAGACTGGAGGAGGGGTACGAAAGAAGTGCTCTTCCAGTGTGGCGCAACGAAGCCAGGGATCGTCAGTTGCAGGACCGTCAGGCCTGTCTTCGCTGGTCGGGGCCCTGTGAATCTAAGTAAGAACACGTCGCCAATTGCCCTTCAGGGGGAAATGAAAAACCTGCTTAGCAGTTTCCTCCTCGTCCTGCAGTC
Organism: Phyllomedusa bahiana; assembly: GCA_025379985.1. NCBI lineage: Eukaryota > Metazoa > Chordata > Amphibia > Anura > Hylidae > Phyllomedusa > Phyllomedusa bahiana. Next base: position 56,745 of record JAODAL010023005.1, read on the forward strand.
TGGCACAAATGTCTCATCGCATCATCAGCACCGTCCAACATGAAGCAGCCCAAAAAGTCAATCGTTTTTACCACCACTGTGGATTTCCATTGTTGAAGACCCCCTTTTTTTGGGAAAAAAGCGGTTGGGTAGAAGGCATGTTAAAAGATCAAAAGGAGATTTAGTTGCCCGACGCCCAGTTAAAGATGCCATAGAGGAGGGGAAGGAAGGGTAAAACGGCAAAAATCCCCGGGGGGTCGGCAACGCCTTGCAGAGCCCCTTTCTTGTAGCCCGCAGTTTGGTGCAGAAAGTCAGGACGCCAAGTCACCTGTGTTGATTTATGATGTGATGAGGGCATTGCGGATCCTTTCCCGGTCTTTTTCCCAAAAAATTTGCTATCGGGCTTCATAGTGGACGAGGAGGGACGGGGGTAGTGTCAATACGGGTCCCGCCCCAAAAAAGGGAGGGCGGTGCAGGGAAATCGTGAAATATGATTCCGCCAGCCCCGGTCAGCCAAACCCCGCCCTCGCTTATCGCCGTCAAAAAAGGTCAGGACCTCTAAGCCTGGGCTTCTTTGGCAAACCTTGATTCACCCGCGATGTCTATGCCGCCTTTGCCGTAAACGCATAAGTGAGGCAAGAACCTTAAGTGGTTAACCACCCCAACATGTCTGTCACATGCAGCGAATGCATGAGTTTAAATGGAGGGGAAAACTTGGCCAAAAAAGGCCAGACCCACGCGGGCCTCCAACACGTCACACCTCTGTCTCCCCCTCCTCCCCCTCGCCACACCAAGGTTCCTGCTGCCCCTGTCTCTCGAGTCATGATAGGGATCAGCCTCCGCTTTGCCTCCCCGTCGCCGGGGGTACCCCCGCACCACCAGAGGGCCCATCCTCCCCCTTTCCCTTTCCCCGTTTTACGGGGGGCCCGCAGCCGTTTCAGTGGCCAGCTAGCAGCCCGCCCTTTGTTTCCCGGTTTGGAGCAGAAGAAACACTTTAACCCAAACCATCCCAAAGCCAAAAGCCTGAAAAGTCGGATTGCCAGGCTTTTGGCCTTGGAAATGTTGCCTTTCCCTTTGGTGGGCACAGATGGGTTCCCCCACGTCATGGCCCCCGCTTGCCCCCCCAATACCAGTTTCCGAGAGGCATTTCTTTGCCGAAAGGTCCTGCCCCTGGCCCGCACGTGTCATCTAAAATTTCAAGCGGGTTGTCTGCTTGTGTCCGGAAAAGTCATTCACCAACGACACATGGACTGTAAGCCGGCCAAGGCCCCTATATCTCGTGAAGCTCACTGGGTGAGTGGGTGGTGTCTTGGGGGGGGAGGTGGCTCTCAGGTCGGCGCCGCTTTCAAAACCGCGGGGTGGTGCGGGTCTTTCCCCCAAGGGGCCTTGGTGGCATCCCGTGCCCCAGGACACCCGGCCATGTTGAATTAAATTTCCTTGGAGACCGTTTTCCCCCAAAGGTCAGGAGCTGTGGAAAGGCTCTAAGAACGAGGGCCCGGGCTGGCCCCGGGTGACAAGAACCTTTGTGCCGGCAAAGGTGGTGTGCGGAAAGGGTGAAATTGTGGGCCCCTTAAGTCGGTAGGGTGGGCCATCCTTGCTGGGGCATGTATAAAACCCTTTTCGTCCCGAATTTCTAAAGAGCTACCCGGGTTTTTAACGGCCTGTGAAGAAGGTCGGGCTGAGTTGCACTTCCCCCGTTCGCACCCCGCTTTGTCCGCCCGGCGCGTTTTCAGCGTCGCTCGGCTCCCTCAACCCTCTCATTGTTACGTGGAAAAGCTGGGAAATTTCCCCCTCCCCCTGCTCAGTGTTGTGGCGCAGGCAATGCATTAGAGTAAAGTGACACAGGCCCGACAAGCACGGTCGGACCCCGGGGTTTGAACCACGAAGTGGAGGAGGGGGAAAGGCCTGACCCTCCTTGCCAGTTTTGAAGAAGCCACCAAAAAGGCAGTGCGGACAATCCCCGTCGATGAGCATTGTGGTGATCTTTTTTCTGGAAAGATCGTTTGGACATTGAAACAAAGGTCGCAGCGACGGGGAGGAGAGGACACAGATGCGGACACGGAGCCTTTTCTCCGTCAAACACAAGGCCCGACAGTTTCCAATTTCATGGTTTCATTAGGCAGTAGTTTGGGTCCAGGGCTGTGCAAGGCGGGCTCAGCTCTAGGGGGCATATTCAGGCAAATCAGGGGTGTTGAAGCTGTGCGGAAGGGGAGCGGAGGAGGAGGGGGAGGTATTCCTAGACACGATTTACCGAAAATCCCTGCCTTGGAAAGAGGTTGGCGCGAAATTTTGGGGGAGGAGGAAGATGAGGAAGGCGTTGCTATGCCCCCCGACCCCGAGGGTTGGGAAAACAAAGGGTCCTCCTCACATGAGTGTTTGGGTGCTCCATTTCCTCCAAAATGTCCTGCATTAAGGCCCTAAAATGAACAAAAGTTACTGGGGGGCCACCCCCTGGATCCCCGGTACAAAACAAAATCAGAACTTTTCCCTTTACCCACCCAAATAAGGGTAAAAAGCAGGAAAATGGAGGGGCCTTGTGATTGATCAACTGGAGACATTGTTGCGTTTGCTTCACGTTCCCCCAAAGTACGGTTTGGGGGAAAAACTCAGCGACGTGGCGCAGTTTGAGTGCCCAAATGGCGTAGCGGGGGCGCAGGGAAAGGGGGCAGAAACTAAAAGGGTGACCCCTTTGGAATCTTTTTTTTACCACCCCACCAAAGCAGCACACATCCAACACCCCAGGTCAGTTAAAATTGGTGCAGAAATATCTGCGTTCAAACACCGTGTTTTTCATGGTTCCGGACCCAATAGACTTTTGGGTTCAAAAAGGACGAAAAGGCCCCAGTGGTTGCCACGCCTAGGGTGTTGTCCGCCAGCAGCCCCGTCATATCTGAGCGGCCTTCACACGCCCGGGGGAGTCTTAAGGCAAAAAAGCATGGCTTTCCCCAGAAAAATTTGGTCGTTTTTTACTTTCATAAGATGAAAACAGGCAGGATCTCTGTATGCTGTGGCCCCCCAAATTTCCGAGGTCACCGATTAGTTGTGGTCTATTCACTTCCCCTCCAACAGAAAAAGGTTTTTTGAAAAAAAATTTTTTTAAAATGATATTTCTTCTGCAATTTTTTTTTCAATTCCAAAGTTATTTTGTGGTTTTGTTTTTGAGGAGATGTAAAAGACACCAAGGGTTTGTGACAAAACCTTTCCCTTTATCATTCATCTTTAGAATTTTTTTGCATTTTAAAAAGGGTTTTGGGGGGCGTGTTGCCTCACAATTTTTAATAGTGAAGTCATTTTTTAATTTTTTTTGTAGTTTCTGTGAGATACAGCAATAATCATGGTCCTTTGGAAAGAAATGTGGCTTTTAAGTAGCTTTCTCCCTCCAATTTTTTTTCCAGTGGTAGAAGTATATTTTTAAAATTTTTTGGGGTCATGTTGTGTGAGTCAGCAATAATCATGGTCCCTTTGGAAAAAGAAATGTGGGTTTTTAAATGGCTTTCTCCCTCACATTTTTAAAAGTGGTGAGAAGCATTTTTTTTAATTTTTTGGGTCATGCTGCTTTGAAAGCAGCAATACTAAGGTCCTATTCTAAAAAATGTTGTTTCTAATAAAAATTTGTTTTCACAATTGTCAAAATGGTCATGGGTCTGTTTTTAAATTTTTGGGGCATTTTGCTGTGACATGCAGCTAAATTTAAAGGGGTATTATAAAAAATTTTTGTTTCTAAAAGACATTTGTTCTTTAAAAAATTTTCAAAAGTTGCTCAAGGTGTTTGGGGCTGTCAGAAACAGGAATAGGTAGGACACTGTTAATGGACACATATTGCAAAATGATTGTTTTTGCAAATCTTTAAAAAAAGTATCAATCCCTTATTTGGGAAAACCTTTAATACATTAAAAAAGAGAAAAAAAGACATGGGGGGATTCCAAACCTATTTTTTTAAAAGTGTTTTCTAGACTTAAAAACTATAAAAAAAATTTCATGCAAAAAAAAAAAGCGGAAAAAAAATTCCCCTGAAATTTTACAAGGGAGGTAAGGGGAAAACTAGACCCGATGTAGGTTTTAGAGGAATGGAGTATGGGCCGGCAGAGAAAAAAAAATACAGAGACAATTTTCCCCCAGCCGTTGAGTAAATGAGAAAAGAATGCCAAGAAAAAAAGGGCACCCGGGGGGAAAGGGCGTTAACCCCAGTATTTCAAATGAAGTCAATTGGTCCCACTCATACGGAGGGGCAGCGTACCAGGTATTTACTGTGTACTGAGGAAGGTGGATTTCACACTTCCGTTCCCCCCTTGCTTTGCACGAAGTTTTGTTTTTCTGGTTTTCAGGGCATTTTAAAATGCGTGTTAATAGATGACGGACGCCAGCCTGGGCTTTAACCCCCACCCCCTGTAACTCCGGCCTTGGGTCATGCTGGGCCCAGGACGGGTATAGTCAATGTCCAGTTCAACTAAAATGGTGGTTGAAAGACCCCTTTTTCCGGCACTTTTTAAAATGTGGGGTCATGCAGGTTTGGGGCTCATGCTGTGGCCCAGGACGGGTTTATAGTCAATGTCCAGTGAAACTAAAATGGTGGTTAAAAAGCTCCTTTTCCGGGCACTTTTTAATCTGGGGTATGCGGTTTGGGGCTCATTCTTTGGCCAAGGACAGATATAGTTTTATTTTCCAGTGAAACTAAAATGGTGGTTTGAAGACTCCTTTTTCCGGCACTTTTTAAATGTGGGGGTCATGCGGTTTGGGGCTCATGCTGTGGCCCAGACAGGTATAGTCAATGTCCGTTCAACTAAAATGGTGGTTGGAAAGATCCTTTTTCCGGCACTTTTAAATGTGGGGTCATGCAGGTTTGGGGCTCATGCTGTCCCCAGGACAGGTATAGTCAATGCCCCAGTGAAACTAAAATGTGGTTGAAAGACCCCTTTTTCCGGGCACTTTTTAAATTTGGGGGTATGCGGGGTTTGGGGCTCATGCTGCGTTCCCAGGACAGGGATATTCAATGTCCAGTTCAAGTAAATGAGGTTCAAATCATACTGCCTTTGGCACTTTTTAATTTGTGGGGTGATGCAGGTTTAAGGGTCAGGCTGTGGTACAAAGACAGGGATTGTAATTTGGGCTGTGACTTTTTTCTGTGACTTTTATAACCTAAGTGTTTTTGCCTAAGATGTAGCACGTATCCATTTGACTGTTGTGGATGTTAATTTCAGCTTCTCCAGCCTGTTTGGGTGTAATAATGAAGGTGTTGTTGCTCTCCCATAGACTTTAATGGTCATCGCGCATAATCGATGCTCACTATCGAAAAACCTTATCGATAGCGGCCGACTATCGACTATCGATCGATCTCGATAGCCAACGCAATCGCTCAACACTAGTCCTAACTAATCTCATCAGCTTCTATGAGGAGGTTAGTTCTAGACTGGATCAGGGAGAGGCATTGGATGTCATATATCTAGGTTTTTCGAAAGCATTATATGTTGTGCCACATAAAAGGTTGGTAAATAAAATAAGAATTCTGGGATTTGGGGAAAATGTTTGCAAGTTGGTAAGTAACTGGCTCATTGAAAGAAAACAAAGGGTAGTGATCAGTCTCAGAACAGCCCACAGGGGAATAGGGGAAACCCTCGATAGGCCTATGATCATGGCAGACTTGGAGGTGTTTTTAACTGCATATACATTTGTACGAGGTTGAAAAGCAGAGAAAGCGAAAAAGGGGGCAAATTGGAGGGCTTGTACAGTCATTTCCTAGAGTGGGGTCCCCTTTTAAAAAAAACTACCCCGGGGGGGCCCAAAAAACACTCAATGGTGGCCACTTGAATCACCCCACCTTGGCACTAACACCAAGTTGACATGGTAGTGATTAAGTACAACTTGGACTGGCCCCTGTTAAATTGTAGTTTTACCCAAGGGGCGTATTGGGCCCTATTTCCAAAAAACCCTTTAGCGATGATGTTTTTTGTAGTATGGTGCAATGCCTGGTGATTGACAGCTGGGTCCGCATTCCCCAAAGGAAGCGGAGTAAACCCGTTCCCGGTAGTTTAACCCCCTTGTGCCCAAATAGCCATGGAAGATAGAGAAAATCTTGTCCTCATCAGAAAACCCCCGCAAAGGGAAAAAGCAGATTTTTGGGGGTTTTCCCTACTTTTCCGGTTGTTTGATGTATCCCGCCCGGCTTGCCAGGGGCAGAGTCTGCAGGATTATTGAAGTTGAAAGCTGCAATGATTTAGCTGTGGGAAAACCCGCGATCTAATGACCGAGTATGTTTTAGTGAGACAAGTGAATTTTTTTTTTTAAATATATAAAAAGTGTAAAAAAATAAAAACAAAAAATGCAGTAAAACAAGCACACCGACCTTTGCCCATAACAAATACCAATCACCCCAAAAAGATCCAAAATAAAAAATAAGTGCCATTTAGTTTCAAAGTCAAAAAGCAAATTTTATTTCAAAAAACCCTTTAGCGCAGCAAAGTGGGTCCCTTCCTTAATATTAAAAATTTAAAAAGCCTGTACACAGTTGAGCTTTTAAAAGTTTATTCCTTAGAACAGGATTTTATATATTCCTTTAAATAATCCTTTTTTTTATTTTCAAAAGACAAAAAAATATAGCTAAAAATCCGTCCAGTGTTAATACATCCCCATATGGGCTTCCCAATACATCATAAATTCAGAACATTCTTTCTTTGTTTGCGAGTCCCTTTTTTGTCCTGTATGCTGCCCGAGTGCTATCTGGTAGCATTTACAGAAGCAGCAAGTCGCCACATTTGGGGGGCCATTACTCTGGAAAAAAAGGGATCCCTTTCAAAGTGGGTTTACCCGAGCCAGAAAAGTCGTGTTAGCGCTAGAGGTTTCCTGATTTT